>VYZQ01042723.1:43346-55114 GCA_013400655.1 Mystacornis crossleyi | reverse complement strand
AAAGGGTTATCAAGCATTGGAACGGGCTGCCTAAGGTAGTGATTNCTGCCTAAGGTAGTGATTGAGTCACCATGCCTGGAAGTGTTAACAAGATGTGAAGATGTGGCACTTAAGGACACTTAAGGGCAGTTTAGTGATAGACCTGGCAGTGCTAAGATAACAGTTGGACTTCATGATCTTAAAGGTTTTTTTCCACCGTAAATGATTCTATGATTTTAAAAATCAGGCTTTCAAATAAGTGATTTTAAAGAAAGAATATTATTGAGGATGCCAACTCAGATGATGCCATCTCCAAAAGAACCTAAAACTGACAAATCTAGAACAAGCAGTTCCTCACAAGTTTAAATCTATCAACTATCCCACACTAATGGAATTTATGGCACAAACTCAAGGCTCAGTAGCCTAAAATGAAAATCTTCATGTTTTCAGAATTTTTCTTTTATTACTAAACCCACAGAGAACTATGTTGTCTCAAGAAGCACTAATTAAAACAATCACACAGATTTTTCCAAGACTTAATCTGAAATAACCACAAGACATCAGATATAAGCAGAGTACTTTCATATCCTTATATCTACCCATACTCTTCTTTACAGCTCACATACTGCAATAAATTACTTTTCAGGATGCAAATTTATCTTATTTTCAAACTGTGTGCTGCAGTTTTACGCTGAGTCGAAACATCTAGACCTTCTTTAAGTCAAAACTTTGATAATTACTTTTGTTGTTGATATTTNGACATTTTGATGGCACTATTTATTGTAACCTCAAGGTCTCACTCCTGAGCGATAATGTTCAGCTCAGAGCCCATCACTGTACATGTGAAGTTAAGGTTATATTTTCCCATGTGCATCACTAAACACTTCATTTTTTACAGTCATAATCTACAGCTGATTTTGAAACACAGAGGGTAAGAAACAGAGAAAATGAATAAATGATCATTTTACACATTTCCAAAATTGCAGCTTTTTAAAAAAACCACCATAATTCACACTAAATGAGTTATACCATGCAAATAAGAAATATTATAAAAAATATTAGTGAAGAAAGCATAATTAGATGACAGTCAATTTGAACATGGTTTTGTCTCATCAAATTAAGCAGGATAATTAGGTAACTATTGAGGTATGCTGCAACTTTTGCAGAATTTTTCAGTCTCTCACCTATTCCTGGCACTCAGCTGAACCTCATAGTCTTAATGTTTGGGCTACAGAGAAAGGAGAGGTAATAAACCATATCACAGTTCATTACAACAATTACCTGTCAGCCTGAACTTCAAGAATCACAGAATCATAGAACGGTTTGGGTTGGAAGGGACTTTAGAGATCATCTTGTTCCAGCCCACTGCCATGGTCACAGACTTCTACTAGACCAGGTTACTCAGATCCCCATCCAGGCTGGCCTTGAACAATTCCAGGGATGGGGCAGCTACAACTTCTCAGGGCAACCTCTTCCTGTGTCTCACTACCCTTACAGCAAAGATTTTTTAATACCAAATCTAAACCTACTCTTAGTTTGAAGCCATTCCCCCTTGTCCTGTCACTACATGCCTTTGTAAAGAAGACATCAAATTGCTAAATAAACATATTTCTCAGCATGGCAGTAGATGAATAATGCATTCAATGGTCAGTAAAGGCATAATCACACATAGGCTTTTTTGCTGTTCCTTTCTGCCCTAGAATCATTCCTCAGGCTGTGCCTATGCATGGCCTTTTGGGCCAAGACTGAACCACACTGAGGAACTGATCTGTCTGGAAAACAAACCAAGGAAAATTAGTTTCAGCATTCAGTTGGCTTGGTTCCCCAAAATGGCTCACAGCACAACTGTGCAAAGATTCACTTTAGCACAGAGCAAGAACAAGAAGGCTCAAGCAACAGACAGAAATTTCAGACGGCAGTTTCAGCAGCCTTCCTTCCCAGGTTCTTCAGCTTTATTTTCCCTTTGAAAATATTCCCAAAGTACATACAAATTTTGGACACTTTTTCTGTTGGACACTATGATTTGATCTCAAGCAATTAGCTGCTCCACTTTCATGATTTCAAGTCCCAGGAGATGCCCCCCTTGCACCAGTTTAAATAAGGTCAACTCATTGTCTAGACAGGATACTGAAAACAGGGCCTTCGCCTTTTGTTCTATAAACCTACTTACTTGTTTTCTGGATTGATGATCAGCAAGAGGGTTGAGGGTTTTAATTATCCTCTGAATCCCAGCCAGCAAAAATGTGCTAACTTTTGAAGCATATTCCTTTACATGTGAATTTACTTAATTTGTGTGTTTGCGTTTAAATTTGACATTATGTAAATTCCCTTAATGTCTTAAGCAGAATGAGCTCTATTATGCTTAGTAAATTGTTTTGTGAGACTCAGAAAATTGAACAATCATAGAAGAATATCCACAAGAGTGTCTGATGGAGGGGTAGCCAACACACGCTTTGTTTTTAAATAATAATCAGCGATTAATACACAGTCATAATTTCTCTCTGATCTTATGAGCTGCTGTCTTTGATATCAAGCTGCTGAACATCAATAAGACCCCCACCAATCATCATTTAAGAGACAAATCCAAGGTACAACATGAGAGAATATAATTTTCCATGCATAATATAACATTATATTGCTTTGATGAGTTGCTTGTTCAGGGAAAGTCTCTGTTAACTCAGGGTGTTTTCTTCTCACTGAACTGGAAAACAGAATGACAATGTGGAAATACATTTGCTTGGTAAATTCTTTCCCTTAGTAGGTAAAGCTGAAGTATTTGAAGTTGACTGAAAGTGGTGGACTAACTGTACCCTTACAGTCCAGCTTATGTTCAAATCTTGGGCTTGAATAAGGACTGTAATAGCTGTCTTACAAACTTCAGGCCTGATTTTGTGAAACCTGATTTTTTGGAGCAGAGATTGCTCCCCTGAAGCCCTGGCTGGTGCGGGACCTATATCCAGAGTTCCACTGTGTCCATCACACCGGGCAGGGGGCCAGTGCCTGGCCCCAGTGAGAGCCCATGCAGGATGCAGGGCTTGCAGACCCTTTTCTGAATTATTCCTAAATGGTATTTTCCTCCAGGATTAACCCGTTGATACCAGGTCTCACAATTTACTGCCATTCCTTGGGTTTATTTCAAGACCTGGTATAGCACCTCTCCCCAGGAAAAAGAGCAGGGCTGAACACGTGACAACTCATCTTAGAAAAGCAAAATGTTGTCTGTTTAGAGGAAAAGCATTCTCTTTGAAAAACATATAACAAACCAACAAAAAAAAATCTTTAAATTTAAGCCAATTTGTTAATATTACTTCAAAGCTCCTTGCAACACCTGCCAAGGAGCAAGACACAGTGTCTCATTCTGGACAGGACCATATTTTGGCACCATTTTTTGCTAGTTCTTTTAATCTCATCTTTTAATTCTCTTAGTTCTTTTAATTCTCATCCAGAACAAACCATGAATGGCTCCTCTCAGGGTGCAAATCTCCAGTGGGATTATAACCAGCACAGGGAACTGTCAAGAAATATCCCCCATTGACTCTTATGCCCAGTGGATGTCTCCAATAATTCTCTTTTAAATATACATTAACCATCTAAAAAGCTATCTAGTTCAAAAACTTATCTGAAAATCATAGGTTTTCAAACTTTTGTTCTTCTTACTAGACCTGTTCAGGTAATTTAAAGAAAGAGGGTCAGAGGGGTGTTTTTCCAATGTCTTGTAAGAATATTCTGTCACAACAGTTAGAGCAGCAATTAAACCAAGAATATTTATAAGTACACACAACAAAGTGCTTTACTGAAAGAATTGTTTCTTGGGTGCTTCTTGGATGACTTTACAGGACACAATATTTGCCTGTGATGGGAATTTGTCAAAGGCAAAAAATACATATATATGAAAACTTCAAAATAAAGCCCTCTCAGAATACAGTAGTGCAAAATATTTCTAGACAACAGACTGTTGAAATCAGGAATTGAAAATATGAAGAAAATGATTACATGTAATGTAAATTAGATGGTTATTTCCATCTGGGCTAATAAGCTGGAGAATGTGTTCTTTCCAAGAGGAGAACAAAGAAAGAATTGGGGACTTTCTTGTATCACTTCTCCTGATCCAAGATTCCCCAGACCTGCCAAGAGGTCTGGAGCACAAATCTGATGAGGAGCAGCTGAGGGAGCTGGGGGTGTTTAGCCTGGAGAAAAGGAGGCTCGGGGGGAACTTACCACTCTCTACAACTCCCTGAAAGGAGATTGTGGTTGAGTTAAGGGTTGGTCTCATCTCCCAGGTAATGAGTGATAAGACGAGAGGAAATGGCCTCAAGTTGCTTCAGGGGAGGCTTAGACTGGTTATTAGGAAAAATTTCTCCTTGGAAAGGGTTACCAACCTTTGGAATAGTCTGCCCAGGAAAGGGGTGGAGTAACCACCCCTGGAGACATTTAAAAGACCTGT
This sequence comes from Mystacornis crossleyi, assembly GCA_013400655.1. NCBI lineage: Eukaryota > Metazoa > Chordata > Aves > Passeriformes > Timaliidae > Mystacornis > Mystacornis crossleyi. The sequence goes on along the minus strand of VYZQ01042723.1, from coordinate 50,691 downwards.
GGATGTGTCACTTGGGGACATGGTTCAGTGGTGGATTTGGCAGTGCTGGGAGAACAGTTGGATGCAGTTATCTTAAAGGAATTTTTTAAACTTAATGATTCTATGAATCTATGATTCTCCAGTCCAGTTACATGGTCTTAATATGGAGTAACATGGTTTTAATAGAGGCTGCAGGAGTCTATCAGACCTTAGAAGATCCTAAAGTGGAATCAAACCTCTTTTCCTACTATAGAAATGACTCAGAAAACCATCAAGATGATACTGAAAGGCAACCCTTTACACAGTATTCTCCTCAGAGCTAAAGTTAGATGCCACATTATCAGTCTTTCAGTAGAGACTGATGCTACTTCTTGCTGTCTGTCTAGAGAGGTGACAGAATGATGGCAGCTGCACATCCAAGCGGCTGTCAGGGGAGTAATGATGCTGGGCAGGAGCAAATATGGACAAGCTGAAAGCAGTGTGAGAAGCAGAGCTGTTGGACTGGACAAGCAGTCCTTGCAGCTACATGAGATTACACTTTAGTAGTTTTGAAGCAACACAGCAATTTACTCTCAAATTTCTACTAAACTGTGGCTTTTAATGCATGGCTCTAATGAACAAAATCAGAGTCCTAATAAAAATAAGTCTTTAAGCTACTTCTGAGCATGTCTTTAGAGCTAAGACCTAATGCCTGTAAGATTCACTCCACTGCAATTTCTAAATCTCCTCAAATACAAGCACATAGCTATAACATAAGGCATAGGTCTTCACTATATGCAGTCATATTCATACAGAAATGAAGCAAATAATGGTGATGAAGGTGAATAAGGCCACTTCTGAATATGTGAACGATTTCTTTTGAATGGTCAGAATCCTGTGAAATTCTTTTTCTGCATCATGGGACACCAGAAATTTCTTGCCTGCAATTTTCAGGTTACAGGCAGGAATCCTCCACTGGTAGAAGGATTTGCTCACCACAGTCTGGATACCGCTTGTATTCTCACCTTATATAGCACTTGGTAGCAGAAGCCCTGTCTCCTGGAGTCCTGTGATTTCTTGAAAATGATAGTCCTTGCTTTCAGTGGGAAAAATGAAATGCTGAATCCAAAAGGACCAAAATCCTAAAATCTAACAGTTCAAAGATCAACTAAAAAGAATATACATTTCAAACTCTTATTATTTTTAATCCATCTGCAGAAATTAATGATTTAGCCTTTGAGGTTTGACCATACTGGTTAAAAAACTCAGAAAAAACATGATGTTACAAAGCGAAAAAACCCAAAAGAAGACAAGTGAAAAAAACCCAAACCCAAACACACAAACAAACAAAAACTCAAACAAAAAAAAATTAAAACTCCAAAACGTGCACAATTTAGTGAAATAAACCGCATAGAAACAACTGAATGTCTTGCATTTTGCTCTAACTGATTTTAAGGATAGATTAAAAGCACTTTTTTTACATGCATGAAAAATGATACACTACTAGAGAGACCCCTCTGGAGCACCAGCTTTATTAATTTCTACTCTTGTCTTATTTAATCAAGCTACCAAAACGGGAAACCAGGGCAGTAATTTCTGGGATCATCAGATTGATCCTGCATTCAGTAGATGACTACATACTGATAAACTGGTTGCTGACCTTCTAATGTTAAACCTTGGGCTTCTATTCATGCTCTACCATGATGAAGGTCTTGTGACCCTCATCCTCCTGGCTTTTTTCCTGCGATTGAGAAGGCACAGTTAGGCAAATAACCCTGCCAAAAGGCAGAATGGAGCAACATCCTTTGTTTTTGCTTTCCATTTCCAGCACAGGGAGGACACTATTTTTCAGGGATAGATGGCATCAGTTCCTGAGGTCCCACTGGCTTGGAATAGAAACTGACCAAAACTGAGAGAATATTGCCTTTCAAAGTCCTATTTTGCAGAGTTTTTCCTTGCATCTAAGTGGAATATTCAGACTCAAACTTCATTCTATTTAAGCGTACAAAGTAACTAAACAGTCAGGAAGTATCAAATCACTGAGCAAATTGTTCTCTTCTGTCAGCAGAGGAGGAACTCACCCTGCACAAGGAAAAATGGTTTTGTCTAACTTGTAACACTCTCACCCTGGGTTCAAGGAAGGAAACATTGTCCCTAATCCACCAGGACCCATTTTGGGAAGCTCACAGGGCTGTGCAGCCACCTTATAGCCTGAAAGGAGGTCTCACTCTACTGGACAGATTCTCATTTGCAGACACAACCACACCACAAGTATAGGGAATGCAAAGAGAGCTGCATTTATTTTGGAACCTATAATAAAGATTATTAATTAATTAATACTCTAAGTTTGCTGACACTTTTCATCCATCCCAGTGTGATGTGCCTTGGAGCCTGTGCCCATTCTGCTTTTTCACTGGTGAACTCATCCACCAAGACCTGGCTCTGACTCTATTAGTTCACCTCCTGTCTGCTGCCAGATGCACACCAGATGGTGACTTTCATTCTGTACATGAAGAGTGCCGTTTTTTGGGAGAGGGGATGACTTTCCGGCTGGTTTTGGACAGCCAAAGCACAATGCAGTTCTGGATACTGACAATTTTGCTAGCCACTACAACCCATAACACAAATCATAACTTTGAGGCTGGCTGTGATGGATCTAACATCCATCCTCAGAGAGTGACTGTGAGGCCACATGAATGGCTACACAGCTATAGAAACCTCCAGTGTTTGAGAAGCCTATTAGTGGCAAATGTGTACAAATTGGCAGTTCCTACCAGATTTTCCAGCCTGTTAGACAGACAAGCTTGTTAGAGTAAAATTTACTCTAAATATGTAAACCCTGATGGTTTGAAACTAAGATGTTTTCTGGAACAGTTCGGCAGCTTGTTATAATTGTAGCATGATTCAGTGCTTGGGCATCTTCCATATCGCAAGTGCTGTCTAAGCCACCAGCAGAGCTTCTGACAGGAGCTAACCAGAATGTCACCCTCAGAACACTGGAGCAGTTGTGCTTCCACCAGGCATACAAAGATTTCCTAGAACAATCCCTTGCTTCCTGCAAGGTTGAAAACATCTTATGAAGAAATACAGTATACCTGCTACATCCCTCTCCCTGACCCCTTCCTAACTGTTATCGGTATTTTCCCAATCTTATAATTACCACCATTTTTGAAAGCTTTGCCATCATCACTCCAGAGGGTAGGACTGTACTGGGATCCACATGTTCCATGTGGGGAAGTGGGACTCAAAGAGGGATGCCTCTAGGGAGACTTGAGACCTACCAAGGAAGGGAGGGTAAACCCAAGTCCTGGTATAGTGACCTTCTCATTAGGTAAATTTTCCTAATAAACCATTTCAGTCCTGTTGTTCCCAATTCTTTTCACAGTATCTGGAATCATTGTTGTTAACTTTTGTGCTAAGGGATGAAGCACAAGAGTACATTGAGCTATGTATTGTGCTTTCAGAGGCATTTTATCACATTCAGCGTTGCCCTTTCCGCCCATTTCCATTGCAGTCAGATTTCAGTAGATGTAGAGGGTTATTAGAAGAGACACCAACACTTGCAATATGTGCCAGATCAGAATACCAGCTTCAAACATTGCATGGCATTGTCTCTAAGTGGGTCAGTTCATAAAATATCATCTGTTGAAATGATGTCTATGCTGCAGTAAGAAAAGGGGAAAACGCAGAAGTAATTGAAATGATATGATTTTAAAAGTCTTGCACCTGGTGCATGTTCAAAGAACATTTTAGTGTTCCGTTAATAATGCTTCTAGGACACAGGAAATTTGCAAAATGTTGCTCCTAAAGATTATGATCAGAAGTTAAAAGAAAAGACAAATAAAGGGATCTTTAAGAAAATTCTGTGTCTGGGTCTTGTGACATTATTATTTGCACATTTCCTTTCCTTTATTTTTGCAGAGAATGGGCTTTTGGTTGCATCCCTACCTGAAATGCCTATTCAGTGTGTTAATGAGATAAGGAATATATAAAGAATATGTTGTAAATTAGCAAAGCATTAACTATTGCTCCATTTCCACGTATTCTTTAATAACAGAGATTCTAATTCAGCAGAAGAATATTTTACTGACCTTTCCACTTATTTCTAGTTCACTGGTGTGTCTAGAGCTATCTTGTCACTTTGCAATTCATTTTTGTTTTAGCCTAAGTGACTGCTCAGAAGCAACAAGCCCTGCTGGAATGTCAGGCACAAACTTCACTCTGGAGGCACTGAAATGAACCCCACAGACACTGGGGAGCTGGGAAAGGGGCAGAAACTTGTGTAGAGGAAGTGACCCATGAGACAAAGCGAGATGTGCTCCTGCAGTCTGTACCAGCTGAATCCCTGGCAGGCAGCCTTTCATCGCTGTTGGGACTCTCAGTACTGAAGCCTGGAGGTTGCAGAGGTTGGGCCACATGGCCAGGTCTGCTACTGAGAACACAGGATGCTATTTTCTGCACAAGCACAATGGGAATTAATATTTTTCTTGGTGCATCTCCCCAAGTATTCTATAACCACCGGTCTCAAAATGAGGTAGGCTGTGAGAGATGAGGCCAGATTCCCTAGAGATTGGAAGAAATAGAAGAAATTCTTCAAGTTCCTTTCATTTTACAGAAGTCTGGTTTTCCTCTGGGCCTTGAGAAGAACAAAACACTTTGGTAAATTAAAAACTAGTTCAACTCTCCTGCTTAGTGGTCTCTTCTAGAGAGAAGTGAGAAAATTTTATATTATCTTCAGACGTGGACAACTCTCTTTCACCCCACACTTTATCTCTGACTTTTACTGTGCTTGAACCCAGTCAGTGATGCTATGAGCAAATGCAGTCATGTCTACATGATGCTAATATATCTCTGTGTATCCTGGGCAGCACTTACTACACTGATAAAGTCTCCAGATTTCATGATCTTTGCCTGATACTTCAAAAGTTACTCTTTAAAAAAGAAACAAAACTTTATTGCTTGTGTTCACAGCCAAGAAAAATCCAAGGCATTGTTAATCCTTTGGTTTTTTTAAGCACTCCTGGGTGCAGAGCTTTCAGTCAGTGTGAGCATTGGTTGGATTCCACTACGCTGGAGCTGAAACAAATACCCTGGCAAAAGACGCAGAAACCTACTCCAGAATTTTTTGTCCTCTGGTAGCATATTTGTGTTGGATAAACAAACAGTATATATTTGGAGTCAACAACAACAGATTGCCCAGGATTGTGTCCAGCCAGGTTTTGACCATCTCCAAGGACTGAAACTCAACAACCTCTCTGGGCAACCTGTTTCAGTCTTTGACCAATAACATAATAAAAAAGTTATGGTTATGTTTAAAAGCAATTTTTCACATATCAGCTCATGCCTTTTACTTCTTACCCTTTTGATAAATATAACTAAGAGTCTGACTCTGTCTTCTTTACTGCCCTCTTATTTGGTCCATATTTCACCAGTTTATCTATGAGGATGTGATGGAAGTCAGTATCCTCTTATCGTAGAGGGATATCAGCTTGGTCAGACTTGATTTCCCCTTCATAAATTCATGCTGACTACTCTCAGTAACCCTCCTGTCACTGACAGGTTTGGGAATGCTTTCCAGGGTTATTTCTTCCAATATCTTTCCAGGGATCACGGAGAGGCTAACCAGGCCAGAGTTTCTCAGATCCTCCTTCTTGCCCCTAGTGAAGATAGGGAGTGACATTTATTTTTTAGTATATCTAAACTGGTCATTCTACCTCTCTGAGGAGTCAATGGGAACAAGCACGCACTTCTAGGGCATTACATAGCACATCTTCATTCACTATTTTCTTCATGAAAATGAAGAAAGATGCAGGAGAAATAACTTCTCTTATTGACTGTAAAGGAAGGGCAGATGACTAAGTAACAATTGGATGCCTATATGTGCACATCTATATTTGGCTCAGTAAGTCCAAAGATTTTAAAAAACTCTCAATTTTTTCATCAAGGACAAGCAGGTGATGATAATAAAGTTCATATTTCCCCACAAACAGAAGTCTTCCCCTGCAGCAGAATTGTACACTAGTCAGGACAGTTGGATGGATGAAACAATATATTTGATGGCAAAGGGTTTTTCTATTTCTTTCCATCTGAACAATTCTTCTTGAGAGGGAAAGAACTGCAGCCCACCCTCAGGTCCCCTTCTAATCTACCCTGTTTTTCTGAAATCCATGAAGTGCTGTGGCAGATTGGCTAGCCTTGCAAGGTGATCTGCTGGCTACCATCAAGCAATGAATGTCATATATTAAAGTAGCATGAGCCCCAGTCAAATTGTCAACTGGGTTCCCCCCCCCCACCCCATTTTTAATCTGAGTGATCACAGAAAGAAGCAAGAAACATTAGCAGTGCAGTTTTATGTGAAAAGTAGCAACAGTGCCTTTGGATACTTAAGGGTATCCTTTAAATGACAGTGGGTCACTACCTTTCATGTTATAGTCCCTTTGGCTACAGTAAAGAGTGCTGCCTTTCACTTTTATTCCAGGATACGTAGCCAATTTCTACAAAATTCAGCCTTTCACTTCTTCATGTTAAAAAAAGCAACAAAACACAAAACCAAACAAAAAATAACACAGAGAAACATAGGAAAAATGGCTGTGAGAGAAATACAGCCTGAAGGGTTGATTCTTCCCTCTAGCACAATTGCCTCCCAACCCAGATTCCCTTGCCTAGCAGCAGCCTTTAAATTCTGTATCTGTCTCTCCTGATATCTGGTGGAATCTGGATTCAAGGCCAGGTGCGTGTATTGCACCCATAGCTGCATTCATGCCTGCCTGCCCTGCAGTGGGTCAAGCAGCTCCTACAGGAGACCAGTTTTTCAGAGATTCAGGAGCAATGATCCCAGGTGGGTTTGACATATGATCTCAGAGTGGTGAAAGAAAAGCATCCAGCCCCAATGTCATTCCTTTCCACCAGAGACTTTCTGAAAGGAAATGTTGAAAAAAATTATAAAGCAAGCAAACAAAAAATTACCAAGGGAACAAGGCACAAGAGAGGCAGGACAAAGGGGGAAAATGCTTGGAAAAACATTTCCCTCTCCTGACAAGTCTCAGTTATGTACAAAAAGCCTGTGAGAAATACTGAGCCTGTGACAGCAGAAACATCCCAAAGAGAGCAGTGTGCAGGGGGAGCACAATTAATAATAAAGCCCTGTGGAATTTGTGAAGGTTCAGCACAAAAGCTTGAAGCTGTCTTTTGAGAAGCCGAATCAGCTTTAATTACTGTACTCTGGGTTATTCTTTTAAAATGCTTTTGCAGTGAAAGTTTCTCAGTCTGAGGGAGGGCCATGCTGCTCTGCTATCATTTCCCTTCATTGTTACAGGCTTCAGCACACAGTGAATATGTGCGAGGACAAGAAGATCCTCAATGTCTTTCATTTCAAGTGTTATTTTTT
>VYZQ01042721.1:206611-217784 GCA_013400655.1 Mystacornis crossleyi | reverse complement strand
TGCTAATCTTGTTGATATAAATAGTATTATTAATTCCATCAGGCGTCAGCAGTGATGTTGAATGACACAGTGTACAGTCATCTCCCTGAATGACTCATTAGGCTCACAGAGAAGGACCTTCTTCTACAGCCACACCTGGCCTGCCTCAGGCATTAATGGCTCAGATGTCTTCACTTCCCATCAAACAAATAGCTGGTGAAGTGCAGTGACATATTCTTATTAAATCTGAAAAACAAACCAGAAAGCCGTCCAGCACATCAGAGCTAGGACTGCAATGCCAGACCGTAACAAATTGCCTGTTGCACTTCAGGTTCCTCTGCAGTGCACGTGCACTGGGGTGCATTGCAAAAAAACCATGTTTCCATAGGAATTATAGCTCATTTTGTCACTCTGTAGTTACTTGGTAGTTCTTCTCAACCTCCACATTCAGTTCATTGCACGACATCTTGTTTCTGTACACCCATAAACCCTAAACAACTGCATTACATTTTCAGGCCTTTATTTTTCACACTAGCTAGCACCAGAAAATTTTTTGTTTTGCCTCAATATTCCTAAAACATTTGGCATTATTTCAACCTTTTTCTGGCAGACATGAAACTAAAGCTAGCCATGAGTAAAGCTGAAGCAGCTAAAACTCTACATTTAAGGAACAAACTTGAGCCCCCTGGAGTGTGATATTTCCAAAGTACTTACCATTTTTATAGCACCACACACGTGCAGAGCACAGATCCAAGCCTCATGCCTGCAGCTGGGAATGCTCAGCATTTATGCAAATCTGGCCTAACACACATCCTACCAACTACCTGCATAATTAGAAATGTGCAGCCTGTGCTCGAAGTATTTTAGCATTGCACATTTGACACCGCCTGCCTGTCAGCAATCCCTGGCCACATTCACTGCGTAGTTTCCAAACAAGATAAGGCCTCTACCACGGCCAGACTCAATCCCTGCCGAGTCCTACAACTGTCTGGTGTATGAGGAACAAAACAGAATGTCAGCACCTGATTCAGCACTCTGACACAGTGCATGAGCAGAGAGAGGGTGAGTTAAGACTGCAAAGACAATGAACCAGAATTCCTGCGTCTACTACACAGGTGGGTTTCACCTATCAACTTCTTATATGAGTGCCGCTTTTGGAAAAAGTGAACTAAGCATATTTTCCTAGGTAATAATGTAAGAAACATCCTCAAAAGATTCACAAAAGCATTATCCTACAGTTTCCTACAATTCTTTAGAAACCCACAAACAGTGGGTGGCATGGTAAACATGTGAGGATGTGGGGGGTTGGCAAAACTCATATATGCCTCCTGTTCCCTATTTAAAAATCCTGAGATAAGCATGATCTAGCTCAGTCAGCCAGTGCTCTACACTACACCTGTGACCATTCTATCTCACTGTAATGTAATGAGCACATCAAAAAATTCTTAGCACAGAATTTTTTTGCTCAGTGTTTATATTAAATCTGGCAAACTACATCTCTGCTTCATCACTGATTCCACCCATGTTTCATCACTGCATAAACGATGCTTAGTTTTGGGTAAGTCAATTTGAGCAGCGATTAGTTTTCCTACCTGTTAAACCTTTCAATATTTGATTTGCAAATGAGTTTGACTTTTCATCCCAACTATTTCCCCATTATTTCATCTTTTTTTAAAAGGTACACATACACCCTTGAAGACAGCCTTACCAAGCATCATGCAAGTCCAGTTCCTCGTTACTGACTTATGATGCGTGTTGCTTTGTTTTTCTATCCTTTAATCTCTACGTTTATCACGGAAGAAACACAGGACAACCAGTTAAGCCTTACCTAAACCAGCTGCTAAGGAGCCCTGCTGTAGGCATAGAGGAAAGCAGACAGCTCTTCAAGCCTCACTCTTAGCTCAGCACAGGCTGCCACCTTGGGCCAGGAGCTTTGCCCAGACTGCAGAGAATCTTGAATTGCTACTAACCTAAATAAATGGTCACCATTCAACATGATCTCAAGGAACATTGTGCATATGGGAATAACAAATACAACCATATCTGCATCAGGAGAGACCCTCTGCAGGAAGAGTAACTAAGAAAACAATGTGCTGGTTTTAATAGGTAATTATTAGCCAACAACTTGTGGGAACAGCAAACTTATAAAAAGGGTAACTTCAGCCCTAACGAGACCCAGGGAAGCCATTCCTGGCTCTGTGTGTGCACCACTGGAAAGAACAATATTAGACTGGAGTGTGCAGTTCTGGCCTATACATAACAGTGTGGCTGTGGGCATCATAAAGCAAGTGAAAAGGAGGATCATAGAAGTGTCCCAGGAACTGACAAAATCATCCTGACAATGCAAGGACTACGGAATTTTTGGTGAATTTAGTGCACTGAAGAGTAAACCTGGAGTTGATGTGAACAACATGAAACACTGTTTTTTCAGAGAAAAGAGATCAGATAGTGTAGCCTTTCTAATCCTGGTGACAATAGCATAGCAAGATCCACTGACTGAAAGCTACCGTGAGACAGATTGAATCTCAAGGAAAAATTTCTTAGGGAAAGTATAAATAAGTATCAAAACTGGCTACCAGAAGAGGTGATAGACTTGCCTGGACCTGGAGACTTTAAAACACATATTTTAATGCTGCTTCTAAAAGAGATTTTATGGATCTAGATAGCTGGGAAAGAAGAAAGAAACTGACCTAAATGTTCCAGGAGAACCCTCCTGACCTTGACTCTCCCAAAAATGGACCAAATTTACTTCATGTCCTGATCTCATATTTCTCTATTTGCAGCATGGGTAAAGTCAAAACTCACTGCACAGCTTTAGACGCTCTATGGAGGGAATCAGGAAAGGTTTTTCCATCTATGCAGACTTGATCAGGCACACTGTGGCTTTCCCTTGGCTGGTATTTCTTGCTAGTTTGAGGCATCAGAGCAGCTGCAGCTGGAGCTGTGGGCACTGCAGGAGAGCCACTGCTGTGCTCTGCAGCAGTCCCTGTTCTCTTGCAGAGGGCTGGCTGGTGAGCACTACTTGGATGCTCAGGAGCATGCAGATCATTTGATGTGATTGAAAAGGAATTTTCCAAGGGCCTGAGGGGATATTTTTTTTGCCTATGTCCCTTGCACAACGCATAGCTTGCCTGTTAGAATCATGTGGACATACTTTATTATTACAATTCTCGTCTCTACAGCTCGCTGTCAGAAGCAGTTTAATGTCCTGAGAGAAGCAACTCCTCAGTCTGCTTCGGCTTTGAGCTTAATATAAGGAACCTTGATTGCACATCTGAGTACAAGATGATTTACCATGATATTTATTATATCATTTTTTCTTTAGGGCTCTTGATCACGAAAAAATGCTCAATTTACTATACAGACAGGATAAAAAACAGACAACAGACTGGGCTGAATAGATTCACTGTTTCACAATTCAACTTATCCACATCCTTATGGGTACTTTATTTGCTCTCTGTACTAACAAAGTGAGTAGGAAGAGCAAGGAGCAGTTACTCAGATCGGATACACCCGTCATGCAAGCCCAGGAAGTGTATCTGCTTCTGTGGGCTGACAGGCCCTTTTCTCTCCTAAGTCATACTCACAGTCTGTAGTCTGAAACCCTGCCACCTTTCTGGTCTACCTGCAGGATTGTTCACACTGTCTGGCTTTAAGCATGCAAGAAAGTTGAGTCTTGTAATCATGTACAGCCACCTTGATTAACTCCTGTCTGCCCATACAAAATCATCTCACAGTAATTACCCTCTGTGTCTGTGCGCACATGTATGTTTGTGCCTGTGCCTACATGTGTGTCCATGAGCTTCAGGCTCTTGGCTACAGCAGCATCATTCACACCAAGCCAAATGATCAGCCCAAAGCTGTCACAGATGGGTTAAGTGCTGCCAAAACCAGGCAGTACAAATTAAAGGTCCTGGTATTATTTTTCATTCAAGATCTCAGTGCCTCTTTCACACACACTTCTAGAGTTGTCACGCTGTTGTGATGCGAGTTCTTGGGACCAGCGCTGTTCAACAGCTTTGTCAGCAACGTGGGCAGTGGGATTGAGGGCACCCTCAGCAAGTCTGCAGAGAACACCAAACTGTGAGGTGAGGTGAGGTGCAGTCAACACTCTGGAGGAAAGGGATACTGTCTAGAGGGACCTGGACAGGCTAGAGAGATGGGCCCAAGAGAATTTATGACGATCAACAAAGCCAAGTGCAAGGTCCCGAACTTGGGTTGGGGCAATTCCAAATACAAATACAGGCTGGGCAGAGAATGGATTGAGAGCAATCCTGAGGAGAACTGGGAATGCTGGAGGATGAGGAGCTCAACATGAGCCAGCAATACGCAGTTGCAGCCCAGAAAGCCAATTGTATCCCAGGCTGCATCAAGAGAAGCATGGCCAGCAGGGTGAGAGAGGTTGACTCCCCACCTCTGCTCCACTCTGGTGAGACCCTACCTGCATCCAGCTCTGGAGCCCTCAGCATAGGAAAGACATGGACCTGTTCAAGCGAGTCGAGAGGAGAGACTTGAAGATGATCAGCACCTCTCCTATGAGGGCAGGCTGAGAGAGCTGGGGTTGTTCAGTCTGGGGAAGAAAAGGCTCCAGGGAGACCTCAGAGCCCCTTCCAGTATCTAAAAGAAACCTACAAGAAAGCCCCATCTCTGGAACTGTTCAAGGCCAGGGTGGATGGGGGGTCTCTGAGTAACCTGGTCTACTGGAAGGTGCCGCTGCACACGGCATGGGAGTAGGAACTAGAGGATCTTCAGAGTCCCTTCCAACCCAAACCATTCTGGGATTCTATGATTATTCTCTGTCATCATTTCCCTTGTGACTGACTGGCAACATTTCCCTTAAGTGCAACAGCATCAGGAATGCTCTCACTTGTGGAGATCCCAGAGAACTGCCTTTGCAAAGCTGACATTTCCAAAGTGTGGAAGAGCAGGCTCCACTCATCACTGCCACAAGAGATGGCAGTGTAAAAAGTAAAAAGAAAACACATGAAAAGAGCAGCAGCTTTTCAGGGAATCCTGGCTCAGAAGATGCAAATTCTGCTTCAATAAAAAATTATTCTGGGAGATTTATTTCAAGGTGTGGGTGATGGCAAAGATAAATTAGAATGCTAAAGAGCTTAAGTATTCAGGGTCACCTCCAGCCTCAAAAGATATTGTATTTTTTCATTCTTAAAATACAGCAGTAGATATGAGGCAAAACCCAGAAGACACAAAGTAAGGTTTGATTTTGATTTCTGTATTTGGAGGCCCTTCACTCAGACTTTTCACACAGGACAGATTCTCTTCTGCAAGCACAGGACCCCAAGTGTTTTTGCCTTTTCAGGTCTTTGAGCACTTCTAATGGATTCTTGCTGAGATGCTCAAAGGCTCTCTCCAGTCCCACTGCTCTAGGCACATTTTAAAGCACCCCTTTTTATGTCAGCACATGATCTGCTATACTTTCCTCTTTCATTCTCTTTATTGATATGGAGATATGCCATTTATATCTCCGCCTGTTTGTTTCTTCTGGAGACTGAGCCCAGATCTCCCACGCAGACCAGCAGAGGTTTGATGATGTAGTTCACTTAAAACAAGAACACACGTCTCAGGAAATAACCTCAATGACTAAAAGAACATTCTATTACCCAAATACTGCCGAATGGATCGCAGGGGGAAAAAAAAACAAAACAAAAAACCAAAACAAACACCCTCCCCCCCCTACCAAAAAGGATATTTATAACATTCCAATGCTTTGAGACAGCAGTAGGAAGTAGAGAGTTACACTGTTTCCTTAGTCAGGTTGGAGAAGAGAGGCTGTGTTTTGCACAGGCAGGTACAACACCAAAAGCTCACTTCATCCACTTCCCTGGTTTCAGGGATTCAGAAAAGAGCTTGCACTCCATTCTACCAAAACATTAAAATTAAGTTATGAGAAAATTTGTTCTACCCCACTTGTGTCTCCCCTTTCCAAATAAAAGTTGCACCATCACAGGTGATTACTGGCACTTTCCCAAAAACCAGCCACAACCTTTGGGGTTCTGACACCTGGCATGCTGCAAAACAGCCATGAGAATCTGGCTCAGCTTTGTTGTACAGAAATGGGTATTGAGTTGTGAGACAATCCATAAGTATTGGGGCTCCCCTGGCCCTTTCCCTGGGAAGAATGGGCCCTGGGGTGGGAGCACGGCCTGGAACATACGGGGTTTTCCCTGCTCTCGGGTCATATGTAACTTAGTCCTGTCCTCATGGGCCTTTACATGTCCCCCCGCCCCGGGAACTCGGTGGTTTTCCCATGCGCCTTCAGTCTGGCCTAGGCCCCCAGCGAGGAGCTGGGAGAAAATAAAATCTCTGAACATCCACGCAAAATATGGGCCCTTGATTCTTTCCACGGGCAAATCCTTCTCCAGGAAGGTTTCAGAGAACAGTCTGCAGCACATAAGCTAAAGACAAGCAAGAAAAAAATGCAGACAGAAATTAAACTATTCAGATGGTTCCAGTCAGTGATTCAAGACAAAAACAGTGACAAAAGAAGCTATAAGGCCCTTAGGAAAAAAAAAAATGGAGAATTAGATGACAGCAATTTAGCACAAATGGTCAAGAATAAGCTTGAGCAGTAGAGAGCCCTTTGCCACCTGACTGATGCCAATCTGCAAATTAACCCACCACCCCTTAAGTCTCTGCATCTGCAACGGAGGGCACACTGATACCATAGCAGCACTTTAATCCTAGTTGACTACTACATGCATTAGTCAATAAAATACCACTGTGTACCCTTCAACTGCATGTTTTCTGCTTGCCCAGTCTCTCTGCACACAGAGATGCCCAAACAGAAGTGACCCCCCAGAGGGAGGGGTACTGAGTCTCTCGGTCTGCAGGAGCGATCTGCGAGCACATTAAAACCATAAACATCGCAACCAGACACCTCCCTGGGGCTGCAAAGCACACCCAGAGAACAACACTCCTGATTTTGTTCAGGACTTAATAACACAGAGGCAGGCAATGTGCTGATACAGACACCTGGGATCAAGTGCATGAGTTCATTCTATGACTTTGAATAGCATGCCAACAACATGCTGTTTCTGAATATCTTTCTCTGGATATCCAATATGTACCTGAAAATTATATCCAAAAAGCACAGTAAAAGGAACTCAAGAGATATAAATAGATTGAGTGACAATGTTGCCGCTGCTACTGCCATTCCTGCTGCTTAATCTGACTGGTGACATGAAAAAGCACACACAGATGACAGCTGCTTTAGAGCCAAGACCATCAAATCAGCTCTCTGTTTTCCACGAAGTCGCAAAACATCTAAATTTCTGTGCCCCAGAATGGGCACCTGAGAGAGCACTTCCCAAATCCTCCACAAGTAACCTGTGCTAGGTACCTCTTTGGGTCATTACCCACAAAGGTCATCTGTATCCAGTAGGATCAGATTATGAGCAAAATCAGCAATACTCATGGAGCCACTTCAACATTACTGCCCAGTTGTCTTCTTTACATCACTGACACATTTTCATTTCCCTTGTATGATAACAACGTAAAAGTTTGAAAAGAATGTACAGCTCATGCACCTGCTTATGCTACCAGAATACGGACAAAGTACAAGCCAACCCACTCTGGTTTTTCACCTGTGTGTTGAAAGGAAGGGTAGAAATAATGTAATAGGCAGGTTTTAAATAATAAGAGTCGATAAAGGGAGCCAGAGCAGACAACGTGAGCGCATTTAAATTACAACTCATACTGATGTCCTGTGACACTACCAGGACTTCAATGCAAGCTGAAATGGAGTTTAGGTGAAACTCTATTGCAATTTTGAAGAAATCATAGAATACAGCAGTGTTATCTTTAGAACTGACTGAAGAAGGAGGAAAATAATGAAATGGAAATTAACTCTACTTTTTCTCCCGTGCTGAAAATCTGTACTGAAATTGCAGGTGCATCCTCTCTCATCTGGGTAGGCAAAGAGTGAGGGATCTTTAGCACTCACTCTCAGTGGACTTTATGCTCTTTGATATCACATTCTGCCAGTGTGATGCTCACAGGGACTGAATATGTCAAAGCCATTAGGAAAAGCAGAAGAAAACGCTGCACTTCTTAAAAAGCAGTAAATAATTTGGGATATGAACAAAAATGCCCCCATTACTGGGGCCTTCATGTCCACGCCCAGGGACAGAACAGTGCTACACATCCCTGAATCCCTAACAGTGCACCACATCTCTTACGTCAGGAAAGAGAAATGATGAGTTTCTCTTGGTCTCAAGGACCCACTCCTCTATGACCACATTTCTTGGTAACGGAAGAAAGAAAGATTATAGCTTTCTACTATACTTGTTACAGAATGTAAACAATTATACTGTATAATAAATAAATACTGTGAACTGAAACCAGTCTCTTTTTGGATAGGATTCACCTCTGTCTCCTCCCCAATACCCTGTTGGCTACTGAGGCTTTGCTCCTTTCTGCATCTTCTCTCTCCTAGACAAAAAAGACTCAAGGGCCCTGCTCCTCAGTTTCAGAGTTCACCTGTCTCACTTCAGTGTCTCCTTCCACCCACATTAACTGTGCTGCTTTGTCACTATTCTTCCCTTCTCAAGATCAAAGCCCAATTTCCCCTGGTTTCCACTGCTGATGTTCTTCTAGTTCCAATGTAGTAACAATCCAAAGTGAATGATGACCAGGAAGATATGGAAAACCCATCAGGTTGGGAGACCAAGACCTCAGAAAGCAAGCAGAAGGAAAAGGTCTGAGCTGCCTGAAGGGCTGCCAGATGGACAACCAAAAGACCAAAAAGTGGAGTCAGCAACAAGACATGGAAGACTAGAGATTACATCAGGTCTGTATTGCTGTTTCAATGTAATGGAAACGTTTCTTTTTTAATTTTTGGTTCTGCCTCCATTTGATAGTATGCCATATACAGTCATTAAGAGCTGAGTGGATTTTCATAGCTGCTATTAGAATTAAATTTTATCTTCCTTCAAAAAGATCTAATAAATTAAATTTCAAAGGCAAAAATAATCGCTTGCTGCCATGCACATTACCCCATTTTCACTGGGAAATAAGTTTATCAACAAGAAAGTTTTCACATGATAATCAATATCCATCAAATTCTGAACTTCAGCTTCAAGTCAAAGGCTAATAATCCTTGAATTAGTGACACACAGCAACACATCTCTGTTCTCCCTGGACCCCAGGGCCTAAGCATTTGCATGAATCAGTAATACACTGAATGGTTGATCCAGATCAACAAAGCTTTCAAATGCACCGTCTTGTTTGATAGCCTCTATAAAACACACCCACAGCTCAGAAAAGCTGATCCACACTAATGCATTTACTTCCAGTATTTGCTATATGGTCTAATAAAAATATTAATGCGCTTAGAAGTGCTGATGCAGCCCCATTAGAGCAAGATTTCCTCACCATAGAAGCATCCCAGTTTTCTCCCCCATGAGCTATGCTTTCAGTAAATGTTAGGCTAGTGCGTACCAAGGAAGAGAAAATACTAAGCAGTTCTGTCCTCATCACTCAGACCAGGTCATGGTAATTCAGAAATGATGACGTATTTCTTGCCAAAGAGGCAGGGTGAGAGAAACAGAGAATCAACCATGCTGGCAGACGAAGGAGAGGAAGGACAAATGATGAGGTAACTGTGCTCTAGGACAGAATCAATTTTATTCTGCTTTAATTTGGTTGTGTCAGGTTGTTTGGGTGTGTCAGGTTGTAGGTCCTTCAAGTCCAGAATTTAGTGATTCCCCAGGTGAGTCAGGAAAGACCTGGGTGGTTTGAAGAAGACAGTGAACTACTACTACTGACTCCAACTGGTGTGACACCACACTGCTCCACCCATTCCCCTGTCACAAAAACTGCACAGATTTGGCAACAAAGCTTCTTATAATCTAGAGCACTGTTTTAACCACCAGTGGGGATTAGAGAGAGCCAGGCACAAGATGCTACCCTACAACCATGGCTCTTACAAGATGGCCTTTATATAGCCTCACAGGTATTACAAATTGATCAACTTTTCTAAAGACTGAAACTCCCCTTTTGAAGAATGACTGACTTGAAATAGGCAATTCCACTGCTTCCATTTTCAAAGGAACTGTTTATTCATCACCTTGGGAGGTGAGGTCAAAGCCAAATGCAACTGCCAACATCCTGCTTCGGTTTAATGGCATATTTGTGATCTCTAGATGTATACGTTCGTAAATAAAAGATATTTAATTCATCAAATAAACACAAGGGTTAGTCTAAGCAAGTAAATTGCTTCTAGAAAGTGTCATTAAAGTAACCAAAACTGGACACACCAAGATAGCAATACATAAACACTTCACATATTCTAACCAAGATCTGTACTAAAAAACCTACCCGTCGCTAGAGCACACCAGCTACACCAGCTCCACAGAACACTGAATAAAAACTGACCTAATAACTACCAACATGTTCCAGTATCCTGGGACAGCTCCTTGTACTTAACAAAATTTAGTCATTCACTACCAATTTATTAATCTACTTCACCTTTTAATGGACAGATGGTTTTTTTGCTATCACTCTACACATGTGCAATTTGTAACATCACTTTTCAGCAAATGTCTGTACCTGCTTACCAAGGGCAAAACTCTTCTGAAGAGTGAAAAAAATTAGTCCAGTACAGAATCGATGCATTATACTTAGGAAAAGCCGAGAAAGGCTGAGGTGAGATAAACATGTAGCAGAGTAAACCCTAAGGTCACCTCAGCAGGCACATCTTATGGGCAATCTGTCCTTGTGTGAATCCATTCCTGTCTGTGGAACACAATTAAATTTGACTTCATGTGACAGTGCTCCATTGAAGCTTGAGAGTAACATACTTCAAAATACATTTATAGAACAAATTAAGTATCTTTATAGGTGTTCATACAAGTTCTTTTTCTATGTAGGTTGTCACTGAACAGAAAAAGCTGGGGACAGATCTGTGACTACTATAAACAAGAATATTTTACTCAGCCGAATTTACTGGATTTACTATTTGAACTGACTTATTGACCTTACAGTTTGTTTCATTAAGTGATTAAAGGCTAGCAGGATGAATCTATATCGTTATTTTACTCTTCTGACGCACTCCATAAAATGTTAAAAATACAACTGCATAATCAGAGATGGGTAGAAGAAAACTTTACTGTCACTCTTTACTCTTGGGTAATAATGCCACACAGAGAGATACATAGGACTCTGTTGGTAAGAC
>VYZQ01042721.1:157149-189672 GCA_013400655.1 Mystacornis crossleyi | reverse complement strand
CCCCCAACAATGCTGTGTAAATAAGTCATACTGCATGGAGCATTTACTTAATGCCAAATAAATTCCCGTCCAAAAGCAGCACTAATGCAAGGATAAAGCACATGGGGACCATCACACCATCATGGTCCAACTACACCAAAGCCATTCCATCAGCAGAACAAGGGAAAAAACAACCTCCTTCTGGAATAGGCAGAATTACTGCAGGGAACTTCGAGGGCTGCTAAAATTTTCCTTTTTTTTTTTTTTTTACAAGTCAGACTTACAGCACACCTCCAGTGTGACTACTTTCTCACAATGCCCTTTCTCTTGCATAGCTTTTTATCTGATGTTTTTGTAGCCCCCACTCCTCCCCAGTACAGTCTTTTCTTGTCACTTGGAAACACTTGGAAAAATGCATCTCCTGAAAAGATCTGTGCTGTTGTTGTGTAGCAGGTAGTAGAGGTAAACAACATGACAGCCACAAAGGGAGGCTTTCAGCAATGCGCACTTCCGATGCTGCAGCAGCGACACCGACTGCTAACAGGTACCTGAGGCACCACCTGAACACAACGGCTCTCTCCCCCACCTGGAGACCACTGAAAGGTCACAGCTCCAGGGATACAAATATACATATGCACCCACAGACAGGAACTGCTGCCAAGCTTCATTCTCACCTGTTTCTCGAGTATGACACTTACTGAGCGCAGCAAAGGTGGTATGCAATGCTCCCATTGCAGCAGGGGGCTGGGCAGGGCCATCAGGGCCTCCTGGTGCCCTGTGCCCACCAAAATGCCTTGTGTGCAGGTGGGGCAGCTTTGTTCTGAAAGGTATATACAGCATGTGACAGGGAGTTATTTTAAAAGCTTCCCTCCATGTTTTGTACACAGATTGAGAGTGGCCTGTTTAGAGCAGGCAAGAAGCGCAGCAGCAGGACCAGAATTGAAGTTACCGGATTAGAGGCTCACTAATTCTCCTTACTGCCTTCAGCCAGGTCTGAACGAACTTGTCTGCTTCTCTGAAAATTGTGTGACATTTGCAGGGCACCAGGCCTCAGCCAGCGCTTGCTGTGGTACCCCTCAAGGAGCCCTCATTGTGCCTCAGGCTCCCACCGGGCGACCCCTGCCAGGGCTCTGCCAGTCTCCACTGGGCACCTCTGAAGAACAACATAATTTTTACCTTGCCTTCATTTGAGGCAGACCCATTTCAAACATTGTTTTCTCCCCCTTACTTACTTAGTAAGAAGAAGCCTGTAGTAATAAATTGCTGGTGATGCAGGTTTTCTTGCATTCATACTTCTAATCAGGTTTCCAAACAGAGCGTTATACCCCTGCTGGCAACAGCACACCCCCTCAAAACCCTTTCACAGTCTTCTCTTTCTAACCTTTCCTCCCCTTTCCAACCATCAGGATTACACAGAGTATTTATGACCATAATTACCCTGTCTCTTAAGAGAGTAGCCGTCTGTGAAAACCACAGTACACCGACCGATTCTATATTTCACATTAATAAGTCTCATAAATAAACCCGACTTAATTTACAATAGCTGCTTTCTCAGAAATACAAAACTTGCATTCCAGTTTATGATTCCTTGTTGGCTGTTTTAAACATTGTGGTGTTTTTTCATACTAGTTCACATATTTTATAGCTACTGCTGCTTTATAATGTAAAAAAAGGTAGAGAATAGGCTTGATCTCCCCCAGTTCAGTAGTAATAAGAGCTGAAAGAAAAGTAACAGCAGTGAATATACAATTTCTTGGAAAATTACTCTTGCTCCCATTATGCTTTGAAAGACATTAAAAAAAGTCTTAAGGCTTCACTATTATTCATGCCATTACGTGCTACACAAGAGTAATTTCTAATATTGTCTATCTTGTAAAAAACTAGCTGTGGTGACATTAATAATATTTTGTGGTTAAAAAGAATTGGCCTGGGGACTGAGAAAATTAAAACTAGGGCTCAATATTTGATTGTTATGTATTTCCTGTGCTTTGTTGGATATAGAATTTCACCCATCACTCTAATTATTTATCTTCTACCTAATTCCTCTTTCATCCTTACCGAGCAGCCATATAGCTGCATACATATGAATGCTACCCAAACTCGCTCTTTGCCTACCTTTACCAAAGACCTCATCTACAAAATGAAAATGCAGGGAAACGTGTTCAGATCTCTGCCAACTGCACGTTCCCAGTGCTGGCACACTCAGGTCAAAACGCACAGGCACAACCTCTTGGCCTTCCTGAGACCTCTCATGGGACACAGCCACTATCTGGCAACCTGCTTGGCACAACGGCGTTTCCACAGCAGCTCACAGATCAACACTGCTTCCATAAAGGGGCTGGGATAAACGTTCAGTAATTTGGATTGTTTCAAAAAGCAAGGATTTTCCAACATTTGCTACAACCGAGGAGACACTCGTAAAAAACAGTTCACGGTATGTCTGCATGTTGGGCTGTATGTTGGGTGTGACTTGAGTATGTATTTGTGTGCAGACCTTGTGGCTTCCTACTGAAATGGGACTTTGCAGAAGAAGGGCAATGGGTATGTAGTGCAGAATCACCATGCGTGATCCAAACAGTAAATTTATTCCACACCAACAGAATAATCTATCGATTACTATTAAGAGCAGATTTATTTGCATTCTATTCAGTGTGTTACCTGCCAATAATCTCTAAGAGAGAACATTCTGGAGATGTATTATTACATTTCAGTATTTAATATTTCCTCCTATTTGAAATAACTCTGCAGTGCAGCATTTTATCTCATTTAAACTAGTCAGCTCATGCCTGTGAGATTTTTTAAATTTCTTTTTTCAGAACATTTAAATAGCAGTCTGCTATTCAGTCACAGCTCTGGGGCACTACATGCAAATCTTTCTTATTCTAATTGCACCTAAACTTGAAAAGGCAGGGGTCTGCATGATGTTTTATTCACATTCCCATTGTGTTACTGCATCCAAACAACAATAATTTCAAGTAAGTCCAGAAGTACAGATTCAGGTTCTCTCTTTGGTACAGATGACATGGCTAGCAGAAAACAATGTAACAGCAACAGAGCCATATGCAATAAAGTCACTCCAGTGAAAAGAAATCCCCAGATGATGTAGGGCTGGCACAGCACTATCTGTGTAAAACTACAAATTCCACTGCTTCTAATAATTTATAAGACTTGCATCTTATCAGCATTATTAACTGCAATTAGATTATCAAAAACTCAGATTATTATCTGTGATCTGCTTCGTGTTTCCCTTACAGTTCTAGCTCCTGAAACCACGGATAACAGCAGAGTCCCTGCTAAAAATAAGAATTATTCACAGTTGATGGTTTCAAAGAACAGCTAAAGAAGACTTTAGGCCTAACAAAATGAGAACAAAAGCATTCAGATCTCTGTTTAAAGTCTCACTGTTTTCTAGCTAGAGACTGCTATGTTCAACTCCCCAGATAAGTTGAGCCTTTGCTCACCACCCTAAGTGAAAGAAACTGCAACATAAGCTTGTGACCAGCCTTGGCAAAATGTAAATTCCATCAAGCTGAGAAGTATAGAACGACCTGAAGTTCCACTTAACTGTATCTTTGTGTCTCAATATGCATTGTAAGTTTTGAGCTGCAGATAGGAAATGAAGAGAAATGTTATTAAAATTCATACGACTAAAAACATTACTTTTTTCCCTCCAGATGAGATGTTTTCAAAATATAGTCTATTTCCAGAACTCTAAATAAATTGCACTGTGCTGATCTAGTGAGTCACAAAAATTGTAAGTGACCCATTAGGTTTTATTATCTTAGACTAAGAGAAGTGCAGAAAGCAAAGCAGCATTTTTTTTATAGTAGTGTTTTCCAACAGTATCTTAACGACTGCTAGTAATGCAGTCATTCCAAAACCTGAGTTTAAACAGAATAACTAATAAAAAGGGTTTAATATAAGAACTTCCATTTAAACCACCAAAGTTCCACCTAAAATTTAAAGAAACAAAGATGAGAGCATAGAGATGTGCAACTCTTAGTTTTCTCACTTGCTTCCTTCCCTTCAGACCATCTGCTCTTTGTACAGAGACGCTGAAGTAGCAACTGGAACAGTCAGGAACATAATTATGTGCTTTGCCAGAGGCAGCAAACACTGGAATATCATTAGAAGATATGAAATTATCTGGAAGATGCAAAAATCAGGCACCGAATATAGTCCTGTTCTGCAAAGACAATACCGTATTTAAAAACATCTCTGCATGTTAAATTTGATGAGCAGTCCCACTGACTTCCCTGGGAGTTCTCAAAGGTGAACTTCACTGCCAGGGCTTTGCTAAATGCAAGACTGAGCTCAACTGTAGGCCCAGGATCCCAAAGACCTGATTCTGGTCTCACATCAAGTTTGTAACGTGAGCCATCTCTCTGAAGTTGGTGGGTACAAATCTCTTAATTAGTGAATTAAGCAGCAATACTCCCACTCAGTCTAGATAGATCAAATGCCACTCAACCAGCATTTTAAAAAGTAAGGGAAAACAGAAGCAGACTTGAAAAATATAAGCTGTTGGTGAATTAAGTAGCAGACAAACTGGAAAAAAGATTTGAGGTTTCTTCCTAGTTTTTCAAAGCAAAAATATGAAAGATTAATCAGTCATGACTGTAAGGTAAAAACTAAAAGAGAAAGGTTAGACCACCCTCAAAATGATTTAGTATTTTCTTCTGGTAAGTTGGAAGGTAAGCATTTCTGAATAAATTACCCTTTTAAGTCTTGATTCATGCTTCAGTGCTTTTTTTTGAACATGTACTTAAGTTCTGTTGATAGGAAAACTTATTTATTCACCTGCTAAAGTACTTTTCTAAATTGAGACCTAAATCAGCATCTATAAAAGCTTCGTTCAAATCAATGGGAATCTTTTTATGGACCTTACTAGGAGCTCTATCAGCCACTAAGTCAAAGGAGACCAAACCAAGACGTGGAAAAATCCAGCATGCTTCCCCTGGAAGAATAAGCTCCAAAACCTCTGTACTTCGTAATAACTTTCTTTCATCCTCTAATATTAAATGACAGCACTAATAATATGCAACATCAAGTTATTAAGCATCTAGTCCCGAGCCATCCAATTAGTCTGCTGCTATGTAATTAAAACAAAACCAACATTAACTCAAAAGTGAAATTCACTTCAGTTGAGATGAGCACAGCAAAGAATAAAAGTTCATTAGAACTAGATGAAATTCATATCCAGATTGGTATAAACTCTGGGTAATTAGCTTGAAACAGCTTAGCATTATCCAAGGAGGATATGGATAATTGGGTTCAACATCCCTGAAGATCTGCTATGTTTCTTGAGACAATAAACCATTTGTGCTTCGAAGCTGCTTCCCGTTTTCTCCATCAGCCTCATCTGACAAGGGCTATTGATCTGATAATTTACTTGTCAAAACTTGTTAGCCAAGGCAGGACAAAAGCAACAAGGCATGTGGGTAATCCAAGAGATAATTTGTCCTAATGACTTTCAGGGATCCCAGCCACTGTAGTGGGATCAAACAAATCTCTGAAACAGTTGAGTCTAAGCCAGGGATCACACAGCAGAAGAAAATAAGCAGGCCAAGAATTATTATATTATTCTAGGCAAGGTGGCTACAGAAAGATAAAACCTTTGTATAAACACACAGCAAAGCACCTGGTCACTTCAGAGCCAGGTCCACTGCTTAAAATATTTATTCATGTTCAAGTTCAGTGTCAGCCGAATTTATTGTCTCCTGACTCCAACCATGACCCTGCCTGGAGCAGGTTACAGCTGAAGATGGAACTGGACCATGGGGATTTGTTATCCTGCTACTGTGTCAAGAAATATGATGTCGCAAAACTGACACAACATTACCCCCATTTTTCTCAACTCCTCTTAATCAAGAGACCAGTTGATAATTGATTCTAGAAGATTGGACATTTTCTCCTTGAAGGTTTAAGAATATACAGCACCTTCCAATCATCCTTCACATTATCAGTCATGTAGCTGACCCAAAGTGATAACAGGACAGCCCTGACAACTTCTCATTATACCTACAGTGATCTTTGGGCAACCTCACCATCTCCCACAGTCTCTTCTGATTTATAGTTTGCTTTGGTTGAGTCAGCTCACTAGATTTCTAGCCTGCTGTAGATACAAAAGGAATAAAATCGTGCTCTATTAAATACTTTTTATCTTATACATAAAGAAATCAGGAATCAAACTCCTAAAACTGTGAGGTCGGACTAAAATGCAGGATGCATTTCTTTTGTTGAATGTTGGGAGTCTGAATATTCCAGAACTTTTGAGAGACTCTAGAAAGTGTGACATTTGAGTGACACCCTCTTCTCAGGAAAAAAAAAATTCTGTGCTCACAGAAAAAAAATAAAACCTAGTATTCTGAAATACTAACATGGTTGTAAAAGTTGGGATTTTATGAAAAATAGCAAATACTGGAAGTACTACAAGAAAATTCTATGAGGACAACACTGTCATTTTGCTACATGAGTCTTCTAAGATGGATAAGAAAAGAATGTCTCTTTGTATTCAGCAACTCAAATTCTGATGCCACAAGCAACATAGTCCAAGAAGTATGGTCATGTACCTTTTACATAGCTATTTTCCAGAACAGAAATACAATTTCAAAACCCTCTGTGAGCTGGAGAACACATCTGGTTTTATCAGCTACGTCATCTCCTCCAGTGCTACTCCTGGCAGTCGAGAAGGGAAGGGACTCCGGCACTGGAAATGAGCTGGAGGGATTTTTTCCAGGGTTGCAGGATAGTCAGTTTTTAGCATGCAGAATTCAATTCTAATCCACATCACAATTCCCGCAAGCAGACTCTCTTCCACCAGCTCACTCTGGCAGCTGAAAGTCTGACATTCGCAGAGAAGAGGTAGCAGGGGAAACAAAAAATAGCAAACCAAATATGAAAGGCCTTTCACATCCTACTGATAAGCAGATATCACCAGCTATAGCAATAAAAATGTTTTCTTTCCTGAATACACATGGGAGAAGGAAGGAAAATTTAATTCTAAATGCAAATCTCAGGAAAAAAAGAAATCTTGCAGAAGAGTTAGGGCAGTAGGGAAATCCTAGAAACAAAATAAAGAGAAAGCATATATAGAGATCAGAGATAACAGCTCAAGGATTTTTACTTGTTTGTTTTTGTTATTTGGCTTTAAATAAAGATTCTTCATTTTTTTTCTACTCACATGGTTCATTTTCCCCTTCCCATCAGCCAGCAAGAAACCTGGCCCCTAAGTGCTGTTTTTCAGTATTGCTAAGGCTCATCCTCAGTTTTTCCACCTCTCAGTTCGGGCTGTGGGTTTCAAGGCTCCATCTTAAAAGGAACATTTTATGCTGTACAGGATCACACATAAAATCAACACTGGATCCTTCTCCATAATAATGCAGGCTTAACACAGTTCAGACAAAATGGTGAATGCTAATGAAGTCATGTACGTGAGACCAAAAACCCAGTAATTCCACAAGCTAAAGATACTGTTAATCAGGCTTAACAAATAATATAAATGAAACAGGTTTGCAAGCAAATCTTTTTTAAGTTGTGTGAAAAGAAAGGTCATTTAATATAAAGCGGACATGTAAGGAAAAGCCAGAGTTCAGGATTTGCCCAAAAGTCTGCAAAGTAAGTAGAAAGCAAGTTGCTGAAATGGCTGAACAAGAACAATAAAAAATGTGAGTGATGGAGAACATGAGATGAGGCACCCCTCTTTCATGGGCCACGGAGGAACTGCAAACGCAAAGACACCTGGAAGGCCTTCCACCATGCTGCCTAAGGCACTTCACAGCTAATTTACAGAACCGTGAGCTTTTTGGTGAAATTTTTCAAGATGGGATGTACAGGAGATCAGATGAGATGATCCACTGTTTATTTTTAACATCTGTAGATATAAAGACATCAACAACTACTTCAAACGAACTCCAAGCAGTGTGACATCCATGAACAGGCAAAGACATCAAATTCAAGTGATTTGCTCATAATCATGGGGAAGGTTCTCATAGTGTGGAGAATACTTTGCTTATGCTGATTCTGTCTCCACAGGCATAAGCTGCAAGACCTTTCTCCCCCTCTTTTAACCACTATGTGATTCTTTAGAATGGATGGGAAAAGAATATATTCACTGTAAAAATCATCCAAGACCTTTTCTCAACTCTTTCATCCAGATAAACGGTGATGGAACAAAAAGACCATTGTGCAGCAATGAATTAGTGAAGGTATTGGGAATATTGTGATATTTCCCACTGCCTCATAGCCAGCTTGTTACTACTGCTTTATAGCAGGGAACGATACAAGCAAGAAAGTCATTCTGTTTATACTTCCATGTGCCTCATACCAAGCTATTCCTCTGCACCATTCCTTTTGCTGTCACGTATTTACAGAATAAAGACAAATTCATTTGTTGGAGAGTGGTCAACCACAGGAAGAGGTTCACAAGAGCAACTGAGCTCCACCTTTGAAGATACTTAAAACTTGACTGGACAAGCACAGGAACAACCTCATCTAGTAAGACCTGCTTTCAGCTCACCTATATAATCACCAGAGATCCTTCTGAATCCAGCTGCAATTCTGTCATTGATTATCTTACACTGTTCTGCTGCAGTCCAAGGCAGCTGAGAGCACTTCTTCCTCAAGCAATCAGCTCCAGAGTGCCAATGCAACTGTTTCGGCAGGGGAATGTCACTTCTGCTGATGGGGGCCCTGAGGCTGCCTCCATTCTTTAAGCTGGATTCTGCTGGAGTCAGTCAGTGCCTCACACAGAACTCAGTTGGACATAGATCTGGCTCCCTGAATGGGAAAGACTATGAAATGTGCTGAAATGAAAATGACAAATGCTGAATGAAATGACAAAACAATTTTTGAAAAGCTGAGTGGACAAATAAAAAATAGTAATACAAAAATCTCACAGGCAAAAGGCAGAATGAAGTCCAACATGTGAAATGAAATCATTTATATACAGTGCTTAAATTATGACTCTAAACTTCAGGCTTCTTACATATCCTTTTTGTCTGACAGAGCAAAAAACTGTCGTATTCTGAATCTTCTGTGCGTGCAAAAAACTTAATGATTAATATTATAAACTGAAAGATTAAACGCAGACACCATGAAGAATAGGTTAATTCTCTTAGCCCCTTTCACACTCATTCTGAACCACACTACGTAAAGAATGTAGAGGAAGAGTTTATGTGAAGCAAAGCTGTAACACATCATCTGGTTTCAGTAGAAAATATTTATCTTTTTAGTAGACTGACACCTCCTAGACATTTTTCAGTGCATGAAAATTCATGAGAACTCAGGATAAATGCCAAGTGCTAACGTGATGTTGTTAACGCAGCAGCAAGTACCTCTTTGGAGTTTGTGGAGACCAAGAAGTGTTCTCAGACTGGGACAGCACTAAAGTGCACGTAATGAACTGGGAGTTATTTTAAGTTACCAAATCTATAGAAGATAGGTCACAGTGTTCCAGACTGGAAAATGATCTGCAGTTATTTTTGCCTCTTCATGGAAAAGCAAGACCCAGTGCCCTCAGGTGAAAAGTCAGAAACAAAGACTCAATTTGGAACTAATTCTTATGTGTAGATGGCAAGGTACACGTGTTACATTTGTTTACTCTTCTCTGAGGCTTAACTTCTGCCTTCATTTTGAACTTTGCCATTGAATTCACTTTGCACAATCTACTGAATTTGCCCTAAGTGACTTCCCAGATGCTGTGGAATTGTTAAATACACTTTACCTCCCAATCATCCAGCTTCATTTTACCATGATGGCACCATGAAGACTTTTGCAGAAGAAAAGGAGATTTT
This sequence comes from Mystacornis crossleyi, assembly GCA_013400655.1. Lineage (NCBI taxonomy): Eukaryota > Metazoa > Chordata > Aves > Passeriformes > Timaliidae > Mystacornis > Mystacornis crossleyi. The sequence continues at coordinate 179,899 of VYZQ01042721.1, read as the reverse complement.
TTTTTCCCCAGTAACTCATTCTTTCTAGAACTCATTCATTTATGCCTAAAGAATTCCTTTCTCTCCTCTCTAATTTTACCCTTCATGTTACCATACTTGTTTTCCTCCACCATATTCTATCAGATTCTTAAGCCATGCTGCTCACAACTACCACAATGCTTTTTCTTACCCTCCAATTCCTCTCCCATAATTTTACATGCAGCATAGGAAACCCTACTGGTATCAGAGGGTCCAGCACCAGATTTGATAGATCCTACCTGAAAGGCAGGAAAAGGAGAAATTGTCACTGTTTTATTATGGGATTGTTTATTATTATTATTTATTCAACAAATCAATTATAAATAACAAATTAATGTATTTTATTATAAACAACAAATTTATTATTATTTATTAAAAAACCCTGCCTGCACCGCTGCTTATGCTTTCTATTACCATTTTCTATACCATGCTGTAGACCATCTGATTTATCCTGTTTACCACTTCTGAAATTACTCGTGTCCTTCAAACACCAGTGCAAATTATTTTATCAGACATATTCACTTGGATTCTGGCATGATTAATTTCATTCTCATTCCTACTCCTGTTCACCCTTCCAGGTTTCTTTAAAATATTTCTTTATCTTCCTTACTATTCAATGGACCTCACAGCTTCTGTCTTCCTTATCACTTTTTCCAAATACTTAATGGAACTGACAAATAATACTCAAATAATACAAATTATTTATTAAGAAAATAGAAAAACTTAATGGAAAACAGCAGACCTAAGTCATACCAAGCTTCTGCTTATTAGCACTTATGTGCATTTCTCTCAACAATTTTTAATCCAACTAATAACAATGCAGCAAATTCTGCCTGATGGACTCTACCAAATGTACAATAATATAGCTATTTATCTGTTCCCCACCATGCCATTCAACATGCAACACAGAGCTAAAAAGATCTAAAAGGAAGATGTGATTTGTACCATCATGACCTGACTGAAATCAACCATGCTGTAGCAGTTTAACCAAGCAGAGAATATGGTCCTATTTACTTTTTTTAAAGACACAGTTTTTCTTACAGTATATTAGTAGTCTAACCAACTGAAAACTAGTCAGGCTAACCAGAAAAACTGATTTTTGCTTCAGCTGAAATTGCTGGTCATAAGCACCATTAAATACTTGAGCACAGCCACACTAAGGCAAGGCAAGGCACTCTCTAAACTCTGTCACTGAACCATACAGTCCCTTGGAAGTTTCAAGAAGCACTGAAGACCCGAAAACTTTAGACTGAATAACAGAAGCCACAGTTTATCACAGCCAGTGGAAAATGCAATGTATCAGCTAATAACTTTGTGCTTTTAAAAGCCCAGAATAAACTCAGCCCTCTGGTACAGAAATGAAATCCGGGGGCGAGGGAGGGGGCAGGGGAGAGAAAAAATATTTTAAAATATAAAACCCAGATTTAATTAAAAGCAAAAAGACAGCTGATGGCAAGAAGTGGAAGCAGGGCACACTCTCAGATGACTCAAGGAACTCTAGATCAGTATAGTCTATTTTCAGCTGAGTGGTTTTTAATGAAGTCTCATGTCAAATAAACAGGGGAAATGCCAAGGGATAAACACAAACCTTCACCCTTTTACCAACCCAATCAATGACCCACCTTTAGCAGCTCAGTGTGCTGGGACCAAGGTGAGCATGACTCCAGTGACACTGCTCCCCACTTCACCACAGCTCTCTAGATCAGGAGGCTGGCCGGGAGCTGGGGCTTGCACAGCCCGCAGAGCTGTTGGCTGGCACTCTGCAGGTCTCTAGGCCAATGTCATTTTCCAAGAAGGACTACTGCCAACACCAGATCCGCTCAGCCACGGCTTGGCCTATCTTAGACTTGAAAATGTCCAAGAATGGAGATACATTATCTCCAGAGCTCAGTACCTGTTGGGGGTTGAGGAGGTTTTCTTTTTGTGTGTGTGTATGTGTTCTTTTCTTCTCCTGTCAAAGGAATTTNCTGTCCAAACCAGGACAGCACCAAACCGCAGCTCGGTACTATTACAGCGCTATTACAGAGCTGCAGTACCAAACAAATGAAAAAGCTCATCTTAAGTAGCTGAAGTTTCCAAGCTGCTGCTTCTGGTCACTGCACCCTTGACCACCACCTGCAATTACTGAGAAGGGTTTGATTGTCATTTTTGTTACTCCCTTCAAGTAGGTGTGGGTTGTTATTTGATTAATCCTTTGCTTGCCCTCACCAGAGCACACAGACCCATTCCTCTCAAACTCTGCCCACAATTCATGTGCTCAGCCCCCACACATCCCAGCAGGTCTTTGTGGGTCTTGCTTCAGTATCTTAACATTCTTCTTTTTTAAGAGAGATCCCAAACTAGACCCAACACGCCAGGCAAAGCCTCGCCAGTCTCAAATGGAGGTATTTTCTTCCTTGATTCTGCTAGGCACAGTCCAAATGCAGCCCAGCATTTAGTTCATCTTATTCACATTTAGGTCACATGTTGGTCAACATTCAGCGTGACATCCCTCACAGCTTGCAAGGCCCTCACAGCAGGATACATACTCAGCCACTTGGTTCCCAACCTGTACCAGAGTTAGTCTCCCAAGAAAGCGGAATTTTGCATTTCTTGTTAAGGGCTGTCCCCTGGACTATCTTCTGGTTTCTCAAGATGCCTCTGGGATGAGGCTCTTCCCTCTGGCATACCACCAAACAAAAGTACATATTTTTCATCTCTCAGGCATTGCAACTAGAAGTGGTCACAGCTATAGTTTCTCCTTTTCCTTTTAAAAAATAGTTCCACACTCCAAAGATAACAACAGAGTAGCATAAATGCCATTCCCAAATATGAGGCAGGTGTTAAGTTCCCCACGCACCCTTCTTAGGAGCAAATGTTTGAAGGGAAAGTTATTCTCCCATGGGAAAGCAACATTGCTGCCGTATGAAAGGCAGAAAAATATTCCCATAAATCTAGCCAGAGATCCAGCATCCAATTCAAATGACAGGTGCTATAAAGCAGGAAAAGCCAAATACAGCAGGTAGTATCTGATACGTGGTTTGGGATGCCTCTGAAGCATAAAGAACCTCTCCCAACGGTATTTCTGTTGATAAACTTAGTTCTCCTTTCAACAAAACCAGACCTGCCTATTAGATTCTGTACCACTGTAGCTCTCCACAAGGACAGGAAGACTTTGCAAAAGCGAGTAGCACCTCCTCCTGAAACCACTCAGGCCACATTCTGTGCAAATAATTTTAACATTACCTCCTGTTTTAGAAACTGAAAGAACATCCCTGTATAACCTTTTGCATTTTAGGATATCCAGCTCTGTCTGAGGTAATCAACAAAATGAAAACGTGCTGATTCCAAAGACATATTTTACCCATAATGGTCTGAGCTTGCCTGGTGTTCTGAACCGGGCAATTTAAGCCCAACAGGCCAGCACAAGTTAACCATTTAAAAACACTGACTGATGATGATAACACTGGACCACAGCAGCATTATTCAGTTAAACCAGCATGATTTTAAGACCCTGAAGGAATAGTGATGGTGAAAGTACAGTTCGTATTCAACATCATTTCTCTTTAACAGATGTTTTTATTTTAAATTGTAGCTATGGAGGGAGAAGGTTGTTTAGCTCTTTATTCCCAATGAACAGCTAAATTAGACTTGGAATAGAGATTCTTATGACTAATGCAACCTGACCTGTGACTGTACCTGTAACATGACTGCATTGCCAAACATTATTCATCATCAGGTTAGAGCTAACACCAAATAGACTTCACTGCACACTTACTTTAACAAAAAACCCCCAACCTTTAGAACACAAGAAAACATCTTTCAGAGCCACCCATGGATCCTTCCCATTTTTCTTCTCCATCTCTGCAGTAGATATCAGGAGATGCTTGTGTTTGGGATCCTCCCCCCTTGAATTCTTGGCAGATGGAGGGTTACTTTCTGTTTTCGGCTTCCGGCCCTGGGCTCAGACAGCTCACATACCAACTGTGTGCAGTGCTTATTGTGTGAATGAACTCTTGGTTCAGGTCACATTTCTACCTGACAAGTCTCTACTTTCAAAAAAACAAAATAAAGGTGATTTTCTTTGCTAACCCTGAGGATGGATCCAGCAAAGGTACTGAAGAGCAGAGGCTCACAGGCAACGGGCTGTCACTTTCCCCTCAGCTCCTCTATTTGCCCCATGACTCACATCCAAAACACTGCTGAAGACAAACGAGATCTGTTGAGGACCCCGGAAAGAGTAACATTTTCAGCATGAAGGCTGGTGAATGTAGTCCAGCCACGGGCTTGTAGGCAGCACAGACAAAAGGAAGTTGCAGCTGGCTGTCTCTTTCAAGGTTATCTGACTCTAGTTTGCTTCCCTTCACCTGAGGCTTGTAAAACCTGTGCAAACAGCTCCCAAGCAATGCACAACAAAATGCAAGTCAGCACTTCACTCCTGAAGAAGGCCAATACGTCTCTGTGCTACAGAAACATTGTGGTATGGCCCCTGCCTCCTCACACCCTCGAAAAATTATTTCAAAAATTATGCAAAAGCAGCTACTCTCTGAAAGGAAATCAAGAAATTTATAGCCGATTTTTCTCCACCACAGACCACTTCTCTGGAGCGCATGTTTTCTCTTTCTTGAGATTGAACAGCAAGAGGCTATTGAATTGTTCTTAAAAAAAAAAAAATAAGTAAAACTAAAGCCATCAGCCTTCAGAGCCAGCCAAAATAGTCAACACCTATAGCAGCATCAAGCTAGCAGGGATCCCCAACGAGGCAGCACACACACACACTTCCATTCAGCCTACCAAACTCCCCTGCAGCAAACCACAGAAATGCTGCTACAGCTGCTAGATAAATATTGCTACATTTGAAGGAAGGATGAATGGAAACAGAGGAATAACTTCAACTGCTGCCGCAGCACTTGAAGGAACTTTAAAGCCACGCTCAAGCCCCAACTGGCTGAAAAAGGGCTCTGTCAGTCATACTATCCCAGCTGCGGCAAGAGAAGAGATTGGAAGGTGGTTTGCTGTTGGGAGGTTTGTTTCATATGAAAGGAGCAGCAGCTCACTTACATAAATTTCCAGTTGACAGTGTGAGGTCCATCTCAAGACAGCAGAGCTCTTCCAACACCCGGATGTGGCCAGCCTGCAGTCCATGTAGGGGAATGATCCCCTCTCCAGTCTGAGAGTAGCGTTTGCCTCTCACCTTAACAACTGTGGTGTTTGTACCAACTGCAAAGGCCCCACAATTTGCTTTGAATCTTTCCTCTTCCTGACAGTGAAGCACAGAAAGCGTGAAATCGAGTTATTCTAACACAAAGTGCTGCCGTGTAAATTCAAGGCCAAGGTCTGAGTCACCCGGACTCCTCTAGGGCCTTCCCCTAGCCCTCTGCCCGAGGGGCTCAGCTCTGAGCCTCCAGTCACTGCTTCACCTGTTGTAGAGACGTGCCTGTCTCCACGTCCAGCCCTGCCTGTGCCAGGCAATGGACCCTGTCAGTCTGGACCCTGCTCCGCATCCCATCTTCCCAACTGGACCTCAGACCTGCTTCACTCACCACTATGGACCTGCCCAGTGTCACTGGGTGTGGTCCTGACCCTGACTTGTGTTCTCAGCTTGACTTTGCATAAATCTCATCACCACAGATGTGTCCAATGATGTGGACTCCCAGCTGACCCTGATGACCATCCCCAACCTGGCTCTGCTTGCCTTGCTGGGATAAAGTGGAGTTTTATCCTGAACCCTGCCCAGTCAGACCCCTGGCCAGCCTGCTGTGTGATGGCACTCAGGGGCCTTCACTGCACCCCAACACTCATGTCAGAGGTGACATATCCTGAATTCATCTATTACGTGAACAAAACAAGCCCAAGCTGTGTGCTAAAAGAGAACTGCATAAAATAGACCTTCGCATGGCAGAAGGTGAGAAAGAAAACCCCTAGTATGCTTCAGATGTGATTTTTGCAGTAGCAGGAAATTCTCAAATGAGTCTGCCCTGTGAAGTTTGTGTGCTGCATCTCTCAAGTAGCTCTGGCTTGCAGGGAGCTGGTAGGCAGGCAGATACCTGAAGCCAAGACACAGTCTGCTGCCAGAGAAAAGAAAATTACTGCTGCCTTGGAGACAATGGGGCTTCCTCAGAGAACTCCTGTTCTATCTACAACTTTGCTGACCTTCAGAAAATGTTCCTTTTTTCTGAAGAGCAGTAGCTTAGCAGCTGACAGAGGTTCCAGTTGTGGAGGTCTTTGATATAATAACTGAATGAGCTGGGACGTATCAGCTAGATGTACAAGAATACAACCAAAAACCAGCCTTCCCTCTCCCTCAAAAAAAAAAGGGGGGGGGGGCGGGGGGAAGGCTGTTCCAGCACACAGCCAAAACCTGCACAGTTTGCATAGCCATGGAGACTAGGAAGACATTAAACCAGTGCAGGTCAATCTTCCTTCAAAGGAACTAAGCTCAACTTAAAACCTGAATGCAGAAAATTGGGATCTCAGGGGTCAGGCTTTGTTGGGTCCACAGCAGAGCATACAGACATAAGGCCATTCACCCCAGGGCCATACATACTGAAGGGAGTACCACTGCACTTTCGTTTTCTTCCTAAAAACACGCCCTCGTAGTTTGTTACTACCACGTACTTCATACTCCCTGGAGAAAACAATGACAGATTTTCAACTTGTCAGCCCTGGGAGAACCTGCTCTGATTATTCAAGTAGTCAAATGGGGGCTTTCCAAGTTGTGGTTGATTGACACATTTAACGTGCTTCTCTCAACAAGAGACTATTACCTGATTTCATAAACTCCAGAGCCATCTGTCCTCCTGTCTGTGGAGTAAAGAGCATGTTTTGATTGCAGTCGCTCACATGCCTGGCCTCATTTACTGGACAGGCTTCCCTTCTTGGGCCTGCTGCCTTGTGAGCAGAACACCACTCTGGCAGATCACACCACAGAGTGCGACTATGAAAGGAGGGCTGCGTTTAGAGTAGGCAGCATTTATCTCTGAATCATCACTCTAGGTATTTCACTCCTCGCCCAATAGTAACAGGTTCTTCCTATGTTCACTAACGCTGACTTGTAAGTAGGCAAAATATGCAGAGACTGAAACATAAGCCTCACAAGAATGTATGAAATCCTACTGCGAAGTGCTTTCTACACGCTGAGAGCACCCATGGTTCTAGGTACAGCTTCCATCAAACCGGCTATCTGGCAGCCCAAGGAAACATGCTCACCTAGTGAAGTTCCCACACCAAAAAGCAGGAAGGGGCTTTGAAAATACACTCCTGCACACAGAGAGAACAGCAGGAAAGAATTCAATTACTTTCAAGCAGAAAATAAGAAATCCACCACCCATCAGTTTCTTACTTGTCTGTAATTACTGAGCATTACAATAACCTCATTGCATTGCTTATTATGCTAATCTTAATTAGCTTGCTGTTTCTTTGCGCACTCTCCCATCTGTCATTTCTGTTGGTTTTCTCTCCTCTGACACTTTTACTGCAAACTCTTTTGAGTTAAGGACTGATCTTCTATTAAAGGTATAGAAAGCCTGGTCTGAGGAGGTGTTGGTCTCTGACTGGGATTTTCAGCTAAACTAATTAGCTGGCATCAAATGTACCTCAGATTGTTTTTTTTTTTTTTCTGTTAAATTAACTTTCACCTTGAAACAAGTGGTACTAAACTGAAAAGGACTCCATAATTATCGGGAAAAATATACCAGCAAACAGCAGTGGCAGAATCAATCTGTAACATCATTACCCTTTCCTTTAACTCTTCCTCTCCCTTTCCTTTCAAATATTTATTTAGTGATATGAGCAAAAATCTGCCTTCTGTTTGATTTCCCCAAAAATCCGACACTTCCTAACATTCAAAGAACCAGTGAGCAGCGGATATGCTGCTATGATCACAGCAAAATAAAAACCCCAAATCAGAGGCTCCTTCAGAAAAGAAGTGGTTTATGTTTTGGTCCTTCTTCTTTCATAAGTTTGCTCCCTGAATACACCTTACATGAGTAAGGCAATTTCCCTGAAGTAGCACTAGGTACTACAGGGGACCAAGTGCCATCCCAATGCTGAGACCTGGAAGCCTCCTCCCAGACAAAGATTTCCGAATCTGTGCATCAGGACAGTCACAATCCCTAGACTGAATACCTATTAAATAATAAGCATCTCAGCTTGATGGACCTTCTGTTTCTATAATGGTCTGAAGCGGATTTACGTTCACAACCACATGTTGCAAGAGTACCAGGGCAGTAGTGTCCATCTATTAGAGGAAGGTGGCAAAATTATATAGGAGATTTCATTACTGGTTTGTATCTGAATACAGCAAAGCACAAAGCTACCATTACAAAAGGAAGCTTTTAAATCTAGTTTAACAAAAAAACCTTTGCCCACACGTTTTCCAAAAGAAAATCATAGGACAGAAAACGTAAATGAAAATTCATCTGACCTATATTGAGACTGTACATGACAACAAAAACCCATTCCTGACCAGCTGTAGGAAACGTTGCTTAAGAGGGAGTTTGGATGGTGCAAGAGGCATGGATCCTATCTCTGTTATGTCCAAATGTTGATGAACAAGCTGCCATCCAGCTTCTGAATTCAGAGTCTAGGGGCAACAGAGAAGGTAAAATTAAAACAAACAGTTCCTCTCCGCATCTACTTCACAGCATTTTGCCTTGGTTTGCATTTTCAGTTACAGTGTTGAGTTGGCTCAGTCCACACTAGGATTCACAGCTCTGCCTTTTCCCCAGCTCCTGCAAAATTTTCAGAAACAACTTGCTGAATCAGTAGAGGGAAAAAAAACAACCTCAAACTTCTGTTGCCAGAGACACATTAAATGAGCACTTATTAATAGTTTCAGGAAGTTTTGGATTCAGGTTTGCTGCCAACAAGACACAAGTGCCTCTCTGCTCACAGAGGGGCAGAAGGGTCACGCCAAGAGTCAGATGCCCCTTGGACATTACAGCTGTGTCCCACTTGTGCTAGGATCTCAAAACCGTTCATATCAAAGGAGTCTCAAGTTCACAAGGCTTGAAATCCAGGCTGAAATTGAGATTTTACATTTCAGCTCCATCTCGAATCAGCAGTGCAGCAGGTAAGCCTCAGCATGCTTAAGCAGTACGTGGTAGGAGTGGAAAAAAAAGCATAGCACAGAGGCTCCTGCTCTGCTGTCAGTAGGAGCCCACCACCAGAGCAGTCACTTTATACAGAAGTGACAGCAGAGAGCCTGCACTCATTCTGTTATTGCTCAGTTTACAACTCAGTGATGGGCTCTTTCTCCCCTGACAGTTCAGAAATATCATTTTGAGACTGGAAAAACCATGGTACATTTCTCCTGTCTCTAACAGCAGCACAGGTAATAAAGACGCTGAATTGCATATTCAGGACTGTGCCTAGGAGTTAAAGTATCAGATGCTTTAGGCAGAAAAGACTGCAGGCCACTCTTCCATAGTTTTATAAGGTCTGCAGGGAGAAGCAGTATAAAGATTTCTATTTGTCAAAATAATCAAGTGTCTTGAAAACACACTAGGGAACCATTCCGAAATCAGAATGGAGTTGTTTTCACTGAGTTGCTTCCCTGATCAAAAGCCCACTTTAAAATATATATTCTCTGGCTCTAAAAATCTTTGAAATATAACAAGTAACTCATCAGAGATACCAGCACTGAAGGGAGTCTGTAGCAGTATCTAAATATCTGGACAGAAAGTCAGTAAATACAAATATTAACACAACCCTGCAATAACAGGAAGCAGTGGCAGGTGGGAAAACTGGCCGGAGCCAGTCTGGACACAGCACGTACACCTCTGAGGCTGCTTTTTCAACCAGGCTGCCCAGGCAGCAGATTGCTGTCACTGCCACCCACAGTGCAGCCCCGTGCCTCACAATCCACTCTGATACGGGTTGGAGATAGAGAGATTGCCTCTGCCAGCATCACAGCAAAGCTAAATTGTTATTACTAATGACTTCTACTGACTTGTTTTATGGATAAGTAGATGCTTTTTCTTTTTCTCATTTGCGTGTTTTTCTCCACAGGAATGAATTTAAGTTCTCTGCAAAGTCTGAGACCAAAGAGAGTGCCCATTCCCAGGAAGAACGTGGAGAAGCGGTTATGCAGGTCTGCAAATACGACTCTGCTGACAACACTGTGCAGATTCACAACTCTTCCTACCACTTCAGGTTCTTTGGAGCAGAGACTGTGACTCAGATCAACCTGTCAATTGACCTAAGAAAAGTGCAGAAAAATGATGCAAGGAGAGGTGCCAGGCCAAGCACTCCTTAGAGCCTTTGGGATCAATGTCAGATCTCTAATGTCAGCAGCTCTGCTGTGCCGAGGTTACTTTGCCTATATCCAACAGCAAACATGAAACAAGAACTTGCCTTTTTATCGTGCTCAAATCCTGTATGAAAGCTGTCTTTGGAACATGCGCCCTGTCTGATACTTAGGTAAGTTATTTAACCTCACAGGGCTGGGTGAGAACCAGAACCCTTGAACAGGACATCAGTCCAAGGGTCCATCTCCTGAGCAGGCGCTGCTAGCAGACTGACCTTCCTAAGCATTTTGGCTGTTGGGTGCAGTACAGGGAAAGCTTTGTTAGCCTGAGGGCAAATCAGGGTGAACAGAGCTGGAACTCTCCCAAGAACAATTCTCCCAAGAACTGCTGGAACTGCTGAAACCTCACTCTCCACTTCTCACCCCTCCTTTTTCATGTTTGCCTACAGGTGTTGTATTGAGTTTGTGTGGCAAGGTTTTGGTAGCCAGAGGGCTACAGGGGTGACTTCTGTGAGAAGCTGCTGGAAGCTTCCTCCATGTCCCACAGAGCCAACGCCAGTCAGCTGCGAGACAGACCCGCCACCGGACAAGGTCAAGCCCATCAGTGACAATGGCAGTGCATTTAGGATAGCATATTTAAGAAGAGGGGAAAAAAACTTGTGCAGTGGGAGCCAAAGGAAAAACATGTCAGAGGAACAACCCTAAAGACATGGGTCATTGAAGGAGGGGAGGAGGTGCTCCAGCAGAGATTCCCCTGCAGCCTGTGGTGCAGCCCACGGAGAGGCAGCCGTGCCCCTGCAGCCCACAGAGGTCCATGGAGGAGCAGAGATTCACCTGTAGCCTCTGGAGGATGCCAGAGCAGCTGATGTCTGACGGAGGCTGTGACCCCTACGGGGGACCCACATTGCTGGCAGAGGCTCCTGGCAGGACCTGTGGCTCGGTGGAGAGAGAAGCCTACACTGGAATAGGTTTGCTGGCAGGACTTGTGATCCCACATGGGGAACCCACACTGGAGCAGGGGAAGAATATGAAGAGTCCTCTCCCTGAGGAGTAAGGAGTAGCAGAGACAATGTGTGATGAACTGACCACAGCCCCCACGGCCCAACCCACTGTGCCAGTGGAGCAAAAAGAGAGAGAAAATTGTGAATAAAGTTAAGCTCAGGAAGAAGGGAGGTGCAGGGGGGTTAAAGATTTGGGTTTATTCCTCATTCAATTCTACTCTGATTTGGTTAGCAGTTAATTAAACTTATTTCTCCCAGTTGAGCCTGTTTTGTCTATGACTGCAGCTGGCGAGGGATCTCTCCCTGTCCTTAGCTTGATCCACCAGCCTTTCATTATATTTTCTCTCCCCTGTCCAGCTGTGGAGGGGAGTAACAGAGCAGCTTGGTGGGCACCTGGCATCCAGCCAAGGTCAATCCACCACAGGTGTGTAAGGTAAGTTTGTGCATTGCATATTTTAAAGCAATTGCTTTCCTATTTAAAAAGACATCCCTGTCATGAGAGAGCACATACACATCACAGCTGCAGTAGCTCCTTCGCATAGGAGTCTTCAATCATACAGTATAAATATGTATACTGCAGAGCAGAAAACACTCTGACAGGTACATAGGAAGCCTGACAGAATAACCACTCCTCTGCCTACACGCACTAAGCCACTGGGTAAATAACTCTTCAAGCTGGTGAGCTTTTTTCTTTCTAAATACATTCTATTTACTTGATCATCTGTAATGACTCCTCTCTGAAATCATTAAGCTCCATCCCGCAGAACCGTATTTAGATGGGATTACACTTATACTCATAACAAGAAATAAGATGGCATCACTCACCTAACATTGTCACTTGGCATGAAGTGCTCTCTTTTGCGCAAATAATGACTAAATTTCAATCCTTCTTCCTGCAGCAAATAATACCTTAATCTACAAGCTATGCCATATTCCTGGGGTCAGGCACAGAGCAAGGTGATATTCTTTACATTCTTCACAATTAATGTTCTGAAAACTGGCATTTTAGTTCCTGAAGTACAGAGACGGATCTGAAACCATCAATTTTTTTGTGCCTAAATGGTGGTGTTCTTACACAGCCTTTTTCTCATTAAGTGAGAGGCCGATATTTTACTCAGAAATGGCTGCAAGTCAGAACAAGCTTCTATCAAGAACAGTGAATCTCTAACCACACCTTACACCAGAGGAAAGAGAAGAGGCAAGAACAGAGGCAGCATACAGCGACACTTCCCCAGAGCCCTGCCTCACACTCCAGCTCTTGGGCATGTCCTGATTCCAAGTGTCTTCTTATTTCATAGACTTTAATAGGTTTTAGTCCTGATTTTCTCATTTTTGAGCTCGTGCTGCCCTCAGTATGGGCTGTGACAACAACATCCACAGGCTTGGCCATATGTATTCTTCAAGAAACCATTCTTTATTCACCCTTTTCCATCAACCCCTAATGTTATGCCTACAGAATCTGTCAAGTCCCTCCTCAAGTCACCTGGTTCCTAGACTGAAGAGATCTATTCTACTTAACTACCCTGCATCTGGAACTCATTCCCTGTCTCTGATCTTCCTGAATCCCTTCTCTGCACATTTTACAGTTGTTTGAGGGTTTCTTGAGGTGAGAGGCACCAGAACTTTATGCAGCATTCAAGATATGAGTGTCTTATTTTTGAGACATCAATGCCCATCAAAGGAGACTCATGGGTTAAGCACAATGGAAAAGAAGCATCCAAAGATAACCTGTGTATTCAGAAGTCTTGGCCTTTAATTCAACTGTATTTATGTAAAGATTTTTCTTTCACTGCTAGCTTCACTATCTTTTTAAAAATAGAAACTTCAAATTAGACCACTAATTCATCTATTCTTACCTCTGACAGGGTCAAACACTTCAGAGAAGGCAAAGTTGTAAAGCACATAGTGATACAATAGAATTTAGAAAACATCTTCCAAAACCTGTAAGTGTTTTAATTCTGAACACATTAGTGTGACTTTTATTACATGCAGGAAGTGAAGAGGAGTCAAGAAACTCAACTACTCAATGCCAAAGCCATTGGAAAAAGAAGAGGAACACAAGATCCCAAATTTCACATTTACAAATTGTTTTTCTATCTTCATTAAGATAACAAGCAAAATTTAATTTCCTTATTAATTTTTTTTTATTTTACTAAGGTTAATTTCCAAGTATTTGCCTTTATCATTGAAAAAATGATCTTCCACATTTGCTGGACATCATCTGTTCTTACTTTATGGGAAATGGAAAACAAAAGCACGTGATCTTGCAGTCATCTTTCTGCCCTACACTTATCACACATTCTTTGATTAAACTATGTTAAAATGTCTTTTGAGCTCAATAATCTTCATTATTCATCAATAATGCTCTCTTTGAGCATTTGAGTTGAACAGGACCAGTGATTCAATCCCATCTTCTTTATAGCCAAGTGGTCAGAGATAGCTTTCAAGGAAGATAAATTTCTGGCTTGCTCTCATCACTATTCTCAGCAGCTCAATTACAAATGATGCTAATAGACATGAAATTTTAAGTGCCTTTCAGGAATTTCAGCAACTTCAATGTAGTAGTGAATTTCTGAGACTATCTTGCCCCTAAAGTAGATTTCTGACTTTGACCCTATTTTTTCTGACCTTTCATTGCCTAGGAACATCCTTTGTTCTTATGTCTTGGCAGCTGGTGAGAGAGAGCTGCATCCAATGACTGCATCTTTACTGGGAGGACTGAAGGTATGTGAATGCAAATATTATGCAAAATTCACAAGGAATAGAAATACAGCAACAAAAATAAGAGTTACTTAAAATTAATAATAAGGAGGAGGACATATTGGAAGACTCGCAATTTAAAAGGCAATAGCTTGTTAAGCTGGCTTTAATACCAGCTTAGTTCATTACTCATTACAGAGTGACAGGGAAAATAAAGCTGGAGGGATTGCTAATGATGCCAGAAGTCTGTAATATGCATTTTGTAGTTCCTAATCTCTTAAAACTAAAAACACCAAAAAAAAGAAAAAAAAAAAAAAAAAGCTAATCATCTGTTCCTAGTCCCCTGATTTCATATCAAACTGCCAGCAAACAGATCCACTTACGGGGAATTTTTTAGTTCCTCTTCTGCAGTACTTTAATTAGATTCCACCAATAAGTCTCTGAAAGGAACATAATTTATTTTCTTAAAGCAGTTAGATGAGGCCTGCTCTCTTTACGGGAAAACATTCTTGGCCATCCTACCTCTTTCTGAAGTACTGGATAGTGCTCTACACTGCCCTGGCACAACCTTCCTCTTGGTCAGGGCCTTCCAGCATTGGGTATCAACATCACTTCCTACAAATCAATACTGCTGAACCTGCTATTCCAAAACCTTCGAAGGCTTTTTTTCCCCATTTCTGTTAGGGATGCTCTTTCTGCAGACACTAAGGTGAAGCAGATCTTGGGTGACTTAATAGATCCATTTCTAGAGAGTTCTGTTTTCTTTCAGCTGTGTCCTGGTTTTGGCTAGGATAGAGTTACTTTTATTCATAGCAGCTGGTACAGTGCTGTGCTTTGGATTTAGGATGAGAACAATATCGGTAAGAAACCAGTATTGTAGTTATTGCTAAGTACTGCTCACTCTAACTCAAGGACTTTTCAGTTTCCTACGCTCTAGGATCTGGTCAGTGACAACAATTCAAACACACAGAGACTGCACATACATCCACTACGAGGCCAGAACATTAAATATTGGAAATACGTCTTTCCTCTGATAAAGAAAATATATTGATAGGAAGAGTCAATTTACTATTAGCAATAGAAACTTCCCAGGCTATAGTTTTGTGTGGAAAATGTTCACTCGGAGATCTGTTTATCCACTCTCATACCTATATAGATACATAGCATGCTTTTGGAGGATCACAAAATCTGTTTTACACTCTCAGGTAATTCACTGCGTAAGCCTCATTGAAAATAGCAGGACTTAACTCTCAACAAGCAATTTCATATGCTTGCTCCATGCACGTCTCTGCAGCATCTCTGCCTACTTCATGGATGCAAACAAGTCTTCATTCATTACATGCATTAATGCACAGCTAAATATAGTGTTCTCAGAGCAACTGGATCTTCTTTCTGCCTTACAAATTTCTGACAACTCCTTAGATGAATTTTGATGACAAAGACATTAGGAATACAATTTTGTAAGCAAAACTGTCACAGCAGACAAAAATGTCATCCCACTGGATTCATCAAAACGTGTACCTCCATGAAATGAGCCTACTCCTGTAATAATCCTACTCAAGTTAATGCCTGGTATTAAAATGTAATCTGCCTCATTTAAAATGAGATCCTAAGGTCTTAAAGAGTTGGTAAAGAACCCCAATGCCCACTTACGCCCTTTTTCACTATTTAGGAGGAAACTGTACTGTGAAAATGGGAGGCACTAAAAGGTGTGAATTCCAAAGTGCAGGAAAACAGAATCTAAAGGTGATGTGTAATGGTGCATGCACTGAAGGATTTGAATAAAAATCCTTTAAATCAGTGGTGCAACACTAGGCCCCAAAATAAATTCCTTGCGACTCCAGTGCAAGAAACAGAATCCTTCCTTCCTGCATGCAGAGGAGATGCTCTCTCCCCAGCCCTGACAGTTCTGAGTTCTACAGAAGTGTGCAAGCACACAACCAGTTTAACTGACTTGCAGCATCAAACCTTAATGTACTTGTTCCAGTAGTTCTAGAATATATGAAAAAATCAATTAAATGAAGTAAAACAATTGTCTTAGATGTATTCACTGTGTACTTTGGAAGGGCCATGTAAAGGAAGGCAAACATAGTGGTTTACCTTACCTTTATTTGCAGAGTTTCAGCAGGGGGGAAAAGAAAAGCAGAACCCCTCCTGCAAGTCTGTGTGTGGTTTGTAAATCTCACCGAAAGGAAGTGGCAATGACAGAACACACAGTTGGGACAGGCAGGCGCTTGCAGACAGTTGGCCAGAAAAAAAATAAGAGATAAAAGAACAAAATTACCTATAAGGGCTATTCCCTACTACTTCTTATTTAGTGGATAGGCGGTCTTGGAGAATGGCCAGCTGTAAATCCAATTACATCAGATTCCTTCCAATTGTTTTAACTGGCTTTTGATAGGGTTTAGCTTTTATATCTTACTATTCCTAATTACCAGGATCATTACAGTGTTCCTGGAGGACCAACCAAGATTAAAACCCCACTGCTTTAAACACAATGCAAACAAACCTCAAGACATTCTTGACAAAGCTTTGTATATAATCAAAAAAGGAAGACGATGGGAAGATAATCTACAGTGACCCATACCATTATCTGCTGCTTTGCCACCTGAAAGCCAGGCATGGCCTATGGAAGAGGAAACATATTTCTGCTCTAGCTGTCTTAAGCTACTGGAGAGCTGCTCAGAGAAGCTCTGCAATGAATAGTGTAAAACACAGTAAAACACAGTCATTGTGATCTCCCCCATTCCCTGAAACAGCATAGCCAGGTACAGGGTAAGACCTTGGGCATTCAAACTACTGAAGTCTTTATAAAGAGCCTGTGCAATCTGGCAGGGCAGTCCCGACTGCTTCCAGCTACTGCACGGTAACACAAAGCACATTCTTTGGTAATATCACAGAGGAAAAGTGCTTTCAAGGGACTTGAAAATATTTACAGGCCAATCTCTCTAACAAGAACAAAAAAAAATCTAAGGTAAAGTTGATGACATTCTAGTGAATTCCTGATACGTCATGAGACCTTGCGTTGGTTAAAATATGCATTAATATGCATTAAAGAAGCTCCAGGGCATTCTTATTTTCAGCTGAATTATTGGCTCACAGCATGGCAGCCACTTGTAAAGACCTCACAGAAAATTATTCCGTATTTCAGGAGGGGAAAAAATAAAAAACAAGAGAGTATGAAATTACAGTGTGTCACTGTAGAACAATGCCCCAGTCAGATCCAATCAAAGAACTGAAGAAAAACTGAACAGAGTACTACAAAAAATAGAGATAAGATTGATCCTAAGTCAAGGAAAAAATCTGGGAGACAAGAACAAAATCAATCCATATGCACAGAACAAACAAATAGCTTGCTAGAGTCCACAAGAAGGAGCACAAGATCTTATCTGTAGTGGATAATATGTACTCACACTAGAATTTATTTTTGTATAACAGAACAGATATATATCAGAATATATATCTATTATCAGAATATCAGATATATATCAGAAGGTAAAGTAAGAATGCAAAGTTGGAACCAGACCAAAAAACCTCTACCCAACCCAAACCACCAAACAGAATACAATTGATTTTTATATAACACGCTCATTGTGAAGCGTTGTAAATCACCTTGCTGCAAGACAGTCAATCACAATCTAAGGGAAGAATAAAGTTTTACAGCCGGGTAAGTAGAGAGGAAACAGCTCAGAGAGGAGGAGAGAGAAACTGTATTGGGAAAAGAAAATCCAAGCACATCAAACATGATAGGATCGGTCTGGAGGGATAAGGGAATTAGCATATAAGCTAAAAAAGCAGCAGTGTTGAATGCATCTTTGTGTGAAGAGTGAAAGATTTCTTCCCTCCACAACAAGTATTCAACAAGACGGAAATAATCCAACGGCAACAAAGTATCAATAAAAGCTATTCTATTAGAGAGGAACACTGCTTTTTGCTTCCCTTCCTCATACAGTAGCTGACCAGTAGCATAAACAGTTATTTCAGTGAGCATGCAGAAATTTATTTTTAAAGGCCATAATGGATCATTAAAGAACCTGAATTGATAGGAACGCCAGGAACATGTAGTATTGTATTCTCCAAGGTTCACATCCACAGACACCATGTCAGCTGTGCCAAGTAAACAACTCCTGAATTCATTCAAACGCTTGCCCCAGAATCCTTATCCAAACTCACACCCTCACTTATATCTTACAAAACTGATTCCAACTCCTCTGTAACAATTTCCTAAACAGAACATCAAGTCTCACGTGTTAGGTGGTTACACATTCACATCTACACTGCCTCATTTGTTTAGCCCTTTTACCTACTGGCACTCAGATCCACAGTCCCATCTTTTCACCCCAAAGAGCACCCTTTCCCAAGTATTTTCTTCTCTAGACACACGAATACAGCCTGCAAATCCCTTTCACAGCAAGGACTTGGTCTCCTCATCTGTATTCGCCGCTGAGGTCACCTGGAGAGGCTGCGAGGGCCGCACGTCAGCCACCGACCGCCGCGGGCAGTTCCTGTCACCAGCACTAAGTGGCTGCTTATTAGACAGGCAGGGGAAACTCGGGCCTGTGAGCAGCGTTATTTGTCACAGAAACCAAGAGCTTTGCAATGAGAGGGGAGGCTGGAGGGGAGGAGGACAAGGAGAAGGAATTCTGCCAGGCTTGAAGGATGCCCTCGCCCAGGCAAAGCCTGCAGTTCTGGAAGGGCAGGTGAAATCAATTATTTGCAATGGCTGGATTGCCAAAGAAATTAACTTTTAACTCAGTCTTTAACCTGAGAGTGAACATGGCCTTCATCATTAGTGGGAAGCAAAAAAGATAAAGAATTGTTCGATAAAGTACCCTTAATCTTACCCTTTTGGGATTATGTCTGTGGTACTGTGAAGTGCACTACAGCCCAGAAAATGATTCTTGCAGAGGCAACAGAGCCGTACTGAATCCCTGGCATTCCTAAAGACACTTAAGGTCTGCAATAAAGTTTAATGAATGTAATGAAGCAGAGAACAGTGCCTTTCCTCTAGAGAGCTGAGCAGCCCCACACCTTCCAGGTACATTCAAAAGTGCAGTACAAACAGTTTTCTTTCTCTCATCCCTGAATAGTTTCCAACTGGCAGGAAATACCAGGGTGTCAACAGTTGTTCACTGGTTAATTATGTACTTGGAAGGCATCATACATCCTACATCCTAAACACCTTCAAGAGTCATTTGAGAGCTTGTCACCTTTACAGAAGATTTTCTGTCCTAGAAGTTAGATCAACTTCCCAAAACTGCAGTCCGTACAGAATGGTGTCACAGAAAACTTGTGAGCTACAGTTGGAATCACACTCCTGTAGCCTACAATACTTTTGATCCTAACAGGATCCAGATCAGCAGCAGTATTTAGCAGCATGGCTTTAATGAAATGAAGCGAAGGAAGGGCAATGGAAACACCACCCAAAATAAACACCACCAGATAAATAAATTACATTAAGGGATATCAGGGGAAACATCCTTAGTAAGATGCTTCACATTCCCTAGGCTGCCTCTCCTCCTCTTTTTTATACCCTGACTTATCAAGGAGAATAAATTGATTCAGATTACTTGCTAAAAATAGAACACATCAATAAAAGTCACTTCCAACCTCTTTAACCAGTTCATACTGCAGAAAATGTGCTGTTAGAGGAAGAAAGTTTGAGCATACAAGTCCATTTCCGTTCCTTAGCCGTGCGCACTCTCACATACAAACACTGAAAACACAAGTGGTGTGCCCCTACATGAAACCATTTTAAATAGTATTGTTTCCCCAAATGTGAGGGAACAACTAATTTGGAACACAGCATCACTGCTTTCAAGACCACTACAGCTGTGCATATTGCTAGGGATTCAGCTCCTCACACTCTGTGTCCAGATATGAGGATTTTTTTGCCTACTTCTTCAATAACAGGGATTTCTTTATTGCTGATTCCTCATCATAAAAAAGGAACAGAAATCTTTGAAGTCAAAAGTATTACTTAATTCTGTAATCACTACAGGATAATAAGCATCTTTCAAGAGTGAAAAAGGATTGGTAATTTGAAAAAAATTATGCACCTTAAGATACACATAGACATGAAGACACCTACTTTGTATTTTGATTCCTCAACAACTTTGAAAACCTGACTTTCTCTCCTGTAGGCATCCAGCAGAAAACTGTCCTTAATCTTTTCTTTTTCCTTCCTTTTTTTTTTTTAAATCTCTTTTACAGAACAATCTGACATCCTGGTGCCCAGCAGTGATATTAATCATTGAAACACTCGTCTGTTTCCCCAGTTTCTCTTAGAATCTGAGAATTTGTTATGTAAAAAGAGCAGGTGGCAAAGCACAGCTCTTACAGCTGCACAAATGCCAGACTGAGATGCTGCTACAACCTCTTCCTTTTGCTGTCCACTCCAGCCCACCAAGGAAAAAGATAAGTACCTCAAGACAGCTGGGAAAAAGTGTATTTGCCTGGCAGCAGCGGTGCAGTTTGTGAGCACAATCACTCAAGGGTGACACTTCTACTGAAGTGCTGAATGGGATGGAATCACGGAGCACCAACTGCCCAAGCCATGCCTGCTTACTGTTACGAGTTCCTTGAGGCTCTCTGTCCAAGGCTAAGGGTGATCAGAGGTAGATTTTTCACTAACCGTGTGTATTAAGTAGTGGTTTAGGACTGTAAGGTAACAAGACCAGGTGGTTTGAGCAAGGAATCTGGAAAAACTGTGATCTTAAACATAGCAAATACTCGGTTTTCAGAGGAAAATGGAATTAGTCTTGAACTCAAGGATGCACTGGAAGAAGATGGGAGGCCTCTACTGCTGCTTTCTGTTTGTCAGACCAGGTTCTGATGCCCTTTCACATGTATTAGTAAAGCACACTAGAAACAAAATTGCAAAAATCAACAGCAACCAACCGAAAACAGCATTAATCAATAACAGTAAAAAATATTATATCTATCCACAGAAACCCTGTTGCTGAAAGCCTCACCCTGCTCAATTCCAAACACACAACCTAGTACCTTTGAACCAAGACCTCTATCCACAGTTAAACGACCTTGGTTTAAATGGTTACTACCTGCCAATTCATCTGCTGTGATACTGCCTGTGCTCTTTCAGCAAGAGTAACCTCAAGAAATATTAATTTTTCAGTATGAGTGAAGCTTAGCAGGGTTACCTCGAATTGTCCTAGGTTTGGCCACGACCTTAGCATTATTTGATACCATCTGATGTCATTGCCAGGGCAGAGAAAGGGACTCTCTGGCTTTTTCTTATCTCATTGCTGTTTCCAGTAAATTGTTCTTCTCTCAACTCATGATTTTCACTTTTTGTGCCTCCAGTTCTCAACTCCATCCCTGGAGCAGGAAGGGGAAAGGGAAGGTGGGAGTAAAAGAGCAGTGTCTGGTTTGGAAGAGCCTCGGTGGGAGCACTGAATTGGGAAGTACCGTTCCTAAACAAAGACACAAATACATCATGGATTATAACTGTAGACAGAGACCATCAGCAGCACTCAGCTGATACTAAACCCACTATGATACAAAATCCATCAATACAAAGACTGATGCACAGCATCAAACTAGCACTGTTGTTAAAACAAAATGCCAGGTGTAAGGCAAATTCCCAGTTTGGGGAGTTCTGTCTTTTAACAGAACCAGTGTACAGTGACATGAAAAGTCTATTCTTTTATTTCCCCATAAAAGAATTATGATTAGTAATGCTGGTGGTGGACTTTGAAATTTAATGGATGCTTTTCAGTGAGCAGAGTGGCACAGACTGTCACCAGGTCCAACTCCTAGCTCAAAGCAGAACCAACTTAGATACCAAATGGAAAGCTGGATGCAGAAGAAAGACTAGCACAAGAAAAGGAAAAATAAATTAATGAAGGAGAAGAAGCAGGATGAAAGGGAGTGGGGAAGTACAGAATTACACTTGGTTGTTCTGAATTCTCACCACGATACTATACAGACTTCAGAGACCACAACTGCTGCTAAAAAGAGAACAAGTGTAGGCAGGGGAATAGATGGATGGTGGGGAAACCGCCAGATCAATGTCAGGATGAGAGGGGGAAAAAAAGAATTCAAAGAGGCAGAGAAAGGAGAGCTTTGAACTGACCTTTGTTTTATCCCACCGGTAAACTCTGAATGTAGGAGCATCTCTGGGTAGTGATTCCTATCTGCCAGGTAATGTCCAGACCTACAGCCAACATCAGATAAATTCTCTTCTAAATGGGTGATAAGGGAAAGGGATCTCAGGAAGTCAACACCAAAGAACTCTATTTCACAATTTTTTCACTGCCTGTTCCCATTCCTTTGCTCCTGCTTGCTCTAAAATGGAAAGTGCCTACATCTCTGGAATGTATCCATCTGGCGCCACTTTCAAAAAGCAACAGCAAGGTGTGACAGCATCCAATACCCTACCAGCCCTGATACACTTCCTCTGTAGAAGCAAAAGCAAAAAAAAAGCTTCTTCATTAGTAGAAGCTTCATAACAGTTTGCTGTAGCAGGAAAGGCACACGCTTACCTACAGCTGAAATGGAGTCCTGCCTGCACATGCTCCACGGAACAAACAACACAGCACCACAGTAAGAATGAAAAATTCTGTATGCAGTTGAAAGATAGAAGGATGCTGAAGTGGTCAAGCTGATATCACATACTGAAATTCAGCAAGGATCAAGATGATGCTTTTACTGAAAGTCTGTCACTTAAGTATCTTTGTAGTGTTCTAAGTTCATCTTTCTTTTTTGCCAAAGCCTTCAGTTCTGATGATGTGTTTGTTTCCCAGCTGCCCAAGTGGACACTTTATGGTGTCTGTCTCAGAAG
>VYZQ01042721.1:105817-156607 GCA_013400655.1 Mystacornis crossleyi | reverse complement strand
AAAAAAAAGCTTCTTCATTAGTAGAAGCTTCATAACAGTTTGCTGTAGCAGGAAAGGCACACGCTTACCTACAGCTGAAATGGAGTCCTGCCTGCACATGCTCCACGGAACAAACAACACAGCACCACAGTAAGAATGAAAAATTCTGTATGCAGTTGAAAGATAGAAGGATGCTGAAGTGGTCAAGCTGATATCACATACTGAAATTCAGCAAGGATCAAGATGATGCTTTTACTGAAAGTCTGTCACGTAAGTATCTTTGTAGTGTTCTAAGTTCATCTTTCTTTTTTGCCAAAGCCTTCAGTTCTGATGATGTGTTTGTTTCCCAGCTGCCCAAGTGGACACTTTATGGTGTCTGTCTCAGAAGAATGTCTCTGCTCATGGTATTTGATGCTTCCTGACATCCCCCCCAGCTACTCTAAAGTGGATTAAGTTCACTGGCCTAAGCAGCAGCAGACATGGTGCTGCTATTAAGTGAGATTTGGTAAATGTTTCTGTTAAAACTGTTTTCACATAACGCTCTGGGAGCAAGGTCAGGAAAAGTGAGAGAATGCAACTTTTCTCTGAATTCCAGTTAGGCACCAGGCACTGGGGGTTATTCAATACACTTCATTTTAAACCAAGGGTTTGCCATCTGTTCTGCACTCTAATTACAAACTATAAACCAAATATAACTCACTATTGAATCACAGAAAATAAGCTGTAGGAGATTTAAATTCATAGGGAAAGCTCTTTATTTAATGCAGAAAGCATCTGCAGAGTTTTTCTTATGTTATCTTTTAGGCAGTATAATCTAGAGAAAATGAGATTGCTTATCCAGGACCCTGACAAACACATTTCTGGAAAACTGGATGAGTCCCTGGGGTGAGATGTTCAGTTTAGGAAAAATATGTTGCAGAACAACTTCTGCATCAATTTATCTATCTATCCAGAAGTAGAGGTATAACTATAATTAAAAGGTTAATACAGTCATGATAATACAAGGAGGCAACTGGGGCAAGAATGTAAGAAAAAAATTGCCTTTATTAGAGTGATTGATAAAGTTTGCCATAAAAGTAAAAAATAAAAAACCCCGAACTCCTCATGGACTAGTTTTTGGCTATGCAATTTATCGTTCATTTTTTTCTCCAACTACATCCAATTATAAAACTACAGCATCTTAGTCTGTTGAGTGACAAGAGTCTCACTGTAATGGAAACACAGATATAAGGAACAGCTGAAGACAACACCTGGGTTTCTTACAAGCTGGTATCACTTGCGTGAAAGAGCAGCAAGAAAGGAGGAGTCTGGGGCTTCTCTTTTATCCAGCCTGTTGTGGCTATAGGCAGCTCTGCCACCTGGGGTTGTACATCCTGCAGAATTCTGGAGAGCCTTGAACACTCCAGTGCACTCTGACATGCAGCTTCATTATAGATTGAAATACGATAAGGACTGGCAGCTGCCAAAGGAAAGCAGCCTTTACATCCTCCCCCACGACCAGGCAGCAAACAGCAAACAGCATCCTGACAAAATGGGCTGCTTCTGTCAGCCTCGAAGTCCCTGCACGACCTGGAATTTCACAGACTTGCAGCATTTTGCTTTATCAGGAGCTCGCTGCCTTACCAGATGAATGTGCCTAATTGCCATTTACTGAAGAGACACCGATCAGTGATGCACTTAATGAAAGCAGAGATGTGAGAAAGGAAGAGGGAAACATAAGGAACTGTCTTTGGATTCTGCACATTCAAACACAACCATTGCTTAAACACATCTTAATATCCAGCATATTTCTCTATAACTGAGCACATTTAGTGAAACCGTACCAAGATGATAGCAGGGAAGTGTGACAATAAAAGCCTGCACGGACAGATGCCAGCATGGACTAGCTCTCTTACACGTAAGGAACTGCAATATATTAATTACAACCCCTGTGATAAAACCAGGAATGCTGATCAAGCTAAAAAGCATGTGCTAATCAGATCCATTGTGGATCTGATTGTGATTGTGGACAATCTGTGAATCTGTGTGATTGTGGACAATCCTCTCCAGCCCACCTCTCCCGTGCATCCTGGACTCAGGTTCCAGACACATGGGCTTTATGACAAACCAGGTCTGCTTAGCTGGAAGGTGAGAAATGTAGCAACTGAAGAAAACAACTGAAGGATGCTTCTGTCAGATAACTCGCTCTCTAGTTCATGTCTAAACCAGGAAAACAGGCTCTCCTAAGGGGTTGATAAAACTCCCCCTAGCACAGGCCCACTTTTAAGGGTTGAGTTGGTAAGAGGTTTGAATGAGTAGAGCATTCTCTGTCAAAACATTCCCTACCATACGATGTTAAAGAAAAGACAATTTCTAGAATTCTGAGCCAATAATCAAGACATAACTGAAGACAAGGACAGAATATCCACAACTGAACTACAAGAAAAATAGGCCAAAATAGAAGAGGTACATCTTGGATACTTTCAGGGTATTAGAGGTCTTGAATTTAAAAATGATAAGGGAAAAAAAGGGGGAATGGGTAGGGGCTAAAAAGTTTACAAGCCCACAACCAGAAGCAATAAGGGCCTGTTCATCAATATGAGAAGCTCCAGTGCTAAAACAGATTAGTCAGAACAGCTGCCAATAATGGAGGGCTTTACAAGAGTCACTTCCTGAGCGTGGCGGAGTGACAAAAATCAATTGGATGCCATTTGGGAAGGACAGATAAGGGCATAATCACTGAGGGCGTTACTCTGCTGAAAGATCCCTGTAACCTACAAAGGTAATATTGAGTGATCAGAGGAAACTATATCTTCAAAACTACAGCTGTAGGAATATACGTCTTCCAGAAAAATCACTATCTTGAACTTCAGAGCAGGCAGAAAATACCAGTGAAACCCAATCTTACTGGAAACTGTGGAATTTCTCACACTGGTTTCAAGAGAATTGAAACACCATTCTGGGCTTTATATACATCTTCTTAACATCCCCAGATAAGACAACCATCAACAATCTGGAATAATTTCCCATTTTAGGTTTTCTGCACCTTCTTTCAAGGTGTCTGGCATGGGGTTCAGATAAGACAATGCTTGTCCAACCAAATGCAGTAATGCTTGTGTGATGAAAAATGAAGGCCACCAAAAAAAGGGGAAAAAGTTGAGGATATAGCTGACGTGGATCCAGAACACTAATAACAATACTAAAAATCAGTTGCAATAGAACAACCCCAAGGAAATGTTTAGATTTTGATTTAGGCTCTTACAGACAAAGAGAAGGAAGACATTCAGATGAGTGACCCCTTTTGGAAAGACAGATTCAGTAGCAAATCTTCTTTAATATCTTTTCCCTAAAGAAGATGAGGAGAAGCTGAAGTCAGTAGCAAAAATGCTGGGTAAAAGTCACAGAACCAAAGCAGTTCAGAGCAGTAACCAGATTACAAAAGTGGCACTGGTTCTCCTCAGTGATGCGGTGAGGAGGAATCACAGTGCAGGCAAGAACTAAGTACTGTTGATTAAAGGTTTGGAAATTATAAGTAAGAAGGGTGCTTTGGAAGACACCCAAATCGAAGTTACACTTTTAAAGTGTGAATGATACATGCAAATTCCAAAATAGGTCCTCAGCACTCCTTCCTCACTTCCTCAACACCTAAACCTGGACATGCATGAGATCTTCCTGCTACTCACAAGTTTCCTCAGACAAGGAGTGATGGCAAAAGGGTCTGGCTCCAACAGCCCTGGCTGGTGACGTAATTTCTCAATAATCAAAGTTGCATCATATGTGCCACTAAAGGAGCGTGGTTTGGTACCACAGTCCACAGCACCTCCATTGGATACAGCACCACTACAAGAAGTGGGAAGAATGCTCCACAGAAACTGGTATGTTTAACCCTTTAAAGACAAATGACTTTCACATCCAAGTGACTCATAGCTTCCAGAAATCATACAAATCCCATAGGAGGTGGGATGGAAGCCGCCCCGGGCACATTACCAGACACTTTGACTTGCAGAAAATAAAATGCACCTACAAGTCTGTTTATACCAAATGTTGCCAAAAGATCAAAACTAAGAATTTAACTGTTAGAGACTCACTCCAAATACAACAGAGCTTCTGCCTCTGTCCCTCTGACTCTGCCATGCTCTTTTAACAGGTATGTGCTCCTCTAAAACACAATTTGAAGCAGGGGCAGCAAGTGCAGAGGTTTCCAAATTCATACTACATTTTACATTGTTTCTGTAAAGTTGCTTTCACATTTTATAAACCTAGTCAACTAACTGATGAGCAAACATTTTTAATAGCTTATTCAGCTCTGCGTGACAGCAGAATTAAACTCTCACAGTTGTATGATCCTTCTGTCAGGCTTACAGGAAGTAGATTAGAAAGAACAGTTAAGAATTTAGGATCAAAGGTAATTAAAAAAGACTGTCAAGTATAAACAGTATCTAGATCACTGCACAAACCCTCTGGAGTGTCAAGGGCATCTACAAAGTTCAAGCCAGTAATAAAACTTCCTGCTCAATTAATAACATTTTCAAAAGAAGCAGACAGCAAGTTTCAGCTTCCCAGAAGAGAGCACCCAACAATTAGGGACAAACAACCAGGGCAGAACAGAAAACTTAAGAGACAGCTCATTAACAATATTTCCTTGGTGATAAAATCTGAGGGATACACAGGTCCTCCAGTTCAATGGTCCCAGGTGCTTCTTCTCAAAACTCAGGAAAGTACAGTCTCTACAAATGAAGTAAGAAAAAATAAAACCAGAAAACCCCTGTCAACATTGTCTACGCAACAATATTCATGCAATATTCATCTAAAGAACAAACCCACAAGTACGTGCTTGCAGAGACAGAGTAAATTGCCAACAGAGGCGAAAGTGCAAAAACTGAGGTCAGAAAGGAAAAGTTCCAAAGCAGAGACTTGTGGAGGGGTAAGAGAATGCCTGCCAGCCCAGCAGCACCCACAGAAGCAGTGCAGCAGTGGTATTTCTCCCCTGTAGGTAATTTGTAAGACTGCAGATATATTCTTCTCACATCAAAAAAGTTAGTAAAAATATTTGACACACAAGAAGCCCAAACCCTCTGCAGCTGTCTTTTAAGCAGAGCCTATTTTGTAGTTTTCATAAAAACAAACCCAATATGAGGTGCAGTAGTAGGCACAGAGGTAGGAGGTGAAAATTAAATGCAATCTGACAAAAGGTTATCACAGTGTGAAAAGAAAACTCAGTCTTGCTGTGCCATTCTCAGGACTTCTCTCATTCGAAACAAAGGATTTAAGCAGACAATTAGAAGCAGAGCATCCAAGACTACTGAACCTACTTCAGCCTTCTGCCTTTCACATAAATCCTGGATTATATGACACCACACACAACACGGTTAACGCTTCTGCTCAGACTTGACATTTGCTAAGAGAATCACATGAGTCTGAAATGAGAGAGGTGAGGACCCACTTTCTCGAATTCATGTCACAGTTGCCTTGTTCAAGGGCAAAGCTCCTCCAGTCTTCTGCAGGCAGAGGGGAAAGAGACTTGAAATAAAACTTCAAAGGACTCCAACCATGTTCAGCTGTAATGGAAATTCAGCAGGACATGGATATTTAAGTCATATTAGTCCTTTTGAACACACCAGGCTCAAAATTGTCACTAACATAAAATCTCCCCAGTGTGGATGACTCAGTCATCCCCAGTCATAGAAATTATATAGTAATTAATGACCAAAAAGTGGCAACAGCTTGAAGAAGTTAAAGAAACACACAGGCTCTTCAGAAGTTAAGAAATACACAGGCCCTTCAAATGTCTTCTTTTTTTCTTCCTCCTACGACATGTATATAACTGTACACTCTAAATTACACAAACCCAAAGCACAACTCTTTTGGAATGCCTTCACTTCCAGCTATAACATCTGACAATTTTTTTCTCTTCTGGCACAGCTATTAACCACCTAATAGCCTGGAATGGGCTGCTGTTAGATAATAGCTTTTGTAACAAGATACTGTGTTCCAAAAGATTAAAACTTCTGCTCTCCGGAATCTTTTCACATTTTGTATATAAGAATTTTTTTTAAATTATGTATTTAATTTTAAGCAGAAAAGTAAACTAAGAAAACCCTGCAAGCAGAGCCAGTCTAAAACATTACTGGTTTTTATTTAATCTCCTTCAAATTTTTAAAAGCAATGTCTGTATTAGACAACAGAATTGTATAGTCTCACAGCTAATGATTTATTAATGATGATAACCTGCAGTTGAGCTGTCTGACACGAGCAAAATGACTCTGCAGTGAGGGAGATGAGCGCGGGGTCCTGCAGCACAAACATGGTGATGGTGGCTGTGCGGAGGCCTAGACTTAGCTCACTGTATTGATCTTAGAGCAACTATAGAGAAACAAGGATTTTCTTTGATGATATTGCTCAAGTGGTTTTCTGAGAACAAAAGTACTTATTTTCATGCCGCAGGTGGTGTTTTTATTTGGATAGAAAGGGAAATTGTTTGTTTTAAATCTTTTGAGACTTCCCCGGTAATGTTAGTGATAATCTGTTTTATCAAAAAGAGCTTCAAAGAACTAACAGTAAGTAAATAGCCGGGTTTGTGAATTCCTTCCCTAACACATAACCTGCCAAAAAAGTCCAGAGATTTCCTATTCCATGATCTACAGATCTTGGTAAAGTAATTGCTTTGTATTATACCCTTCTTATATATACACAGTGCCTCTCATCTCTTAACTTGTATTATTTATTTCATGAAAATTTTTATGATCATCTCTTAATATCCCTAAATATTCATGTAACTTAATGTGTATTTTTCCCCCTGGAACAAAATACACCTGTCCAATATATACAGCTACTGTTTTAGTGTAATCATTGTAACTTCCAAATCTGAGAGATCAGTAAGTTTCACTACTGTCACCTGCTATTCCGAATTCTAAGTGAAATAGGATCTTGTTAGCCAAAACTGAACACCTACTCACAAAAACTCAGTTATCTCACTTTCTCATACACATGCACACACACATGCATGCAGTGATGAAATGGTTCAGGTAAAACAAATGATTCTACATTTCCCACAAAACAAGAGTCTATCTGAGGTGAACATCCAGCTGTTGCTTCCTACAGCTCTTCATGGGTTTTTTTTAAGCACCTGCTTGTCCAGGTCAGGACAAATCAGCAGCAGCACTGAACTGTCACAACAAAGTCTTTTAAAACCTTTTGTAAGGCTCCGGAGATCTCAGAACACGTGTCCAGGACTTTGATAAACTTGTAAAATCTTCTTACTGTCCCTTTTAATGAAGTTCAGCTCTTCCTTATGAAACCTACCTCTTCATATACTGGAAAACAGCCTCATTCCACAATACTGGCATATACCAGTACACACCTCCACATTCCCACTAAACCCTCGTGTGCAAATGCCATCAGTAACAGCAGTGCCAAGACGAGCAGGGCTGTGCTTGACCCTGTAAATGCACCACAGAGAGGCTCTGTTCCCTCTCCTTCTCACCGTTCCCTGCGCAGAGGTAGAGGTACATATTACACCGGCTGGCACAAGGATGTGTCCCCAGCCTGAAAGTCACTGCACTGAAACCCCTCCCTTAAGCAATGCTGGCACTGCCATCCCTGCTGCCCCTCCACGGCTCCTGCAGGAGCAACTGTACGGTACCTGCGCCTGGGCTTCGGGAGCTACAGGCTGGACAGCCCAGTGCAGCACAGCGATGGCTTCTGAGCACCATCTGAGCCCTCTGGCACTGTCTGCCCTGTCTCTGGCAGCAGAAGCCAAATAAACTTTGCAGTAGAGTCCATGGGTAGCTGAGGCTTAAAGGTTTGGAGCTAATTAACGCAGCACAGCTGTAGGGAAACCAGCTGTGCCCCTGCAGCTTCCCCACTTTACCCGTACTGTTTGGAAAGAAAGGACAAAGCATTTGGCAATAGAGGCAAGAGCCTAATTCAGGAACGTAGAGACAAAACCAAAAATCAAACTAAAACTACTGTGTGCAGCACTGGATCTGTGAGCAATCTGACACATAGTCAGAATACAGGTTAAAGTGGACTGATATTTGGGGAAAATGAAGCTGTTTGGTAAACCAGAGGAAGATCTGACACCTCTGCTGAGGAACTGAAACAGTCCGTAACAGCTAACGATGTCCGTGATGAGAAGAAGATGGCTGTTCTACTGAGCATACTGGGAACTTGAGCCTGTAGCTTCCTATGCAACCTAACAGCTCCTGTTACACCAGCAGACAGCAAAGCACGTGCCAAGACCATGTGAATCCTACAGAGTTCCCAGCTCACTGACACTGTGTGGCCACAGAGCCTTTCCACTTTTATAGACATAATAAGAGGGGAAAAGATCCCCAAAGCTCAACACGTGGCTGAAATTAAAAAATTAAAAAAGCATTGTCAGTTATGACAAAACGAGATGATGCACAAAGAGGATTAACTCACAAGCAATAAGCAAAGGGAAGCAGTGCAAAACCAGGTACTGACGGCATCAAATGTGACTCTAAAGCATCAAGGTCTGGCTCAGACCTCAGCAGCAATATGGAGCATTTGTGCAGCTGCTCAGCCACGTGATGAGGACAAGTGCACATGCTGCACCAAATGGTGTACAGTATGACGCCCCTTACTGCTTTCAACTTGCGTTTTCTTTCTTATGCTTACTAACTTTTCATCCTATGTCTACACCAGGGAGCTGCAATATCATCACCTGAATGTTTCCTGAACAAAAGCATGCCATGAACAGAACAATGCCAGGATGTGCTTGCAGTGTCACAAACAATTTCATAATACAAATGAACCTGGGGTCAAAGGTAAACCCCATGGGAAATGTAAAAAATGGCAATATATACAGAACTTGTAAAAATCTCACGGAATTAAAATCATATTATTTCAGAAACACATAGAGTGACATGAGAAAGTACAACCAGCTGAAGAAGAATGTGCTGGAGAACTCTGTACTTCTTAGTTGGGCAGTTACATTTGGAGCCCATGGACGAGAGGGTAAAAGTGCCAAGCTCAGTGGACAACAAAGTACTGCATATACACAGACACATAACACTCCTCCAGCTAGTAGGGGTGAGATATAAAATGAAGGGCCTTCCGCTGTTTTCATAATTTCACATCAGAATTATGGAGTTACTAAAATGGATTTGGTTGCAGAGGGAGCACTCCCGACACATGCACAGGGAAATCCACACTGCTATCGCAGTGAAGCCAAAGTGTAGCTGTCAGCAGCTTGTGCTAAAAATACTAAGCTGGGAACTGAATGGGTTGGATATTATTCTGGAGAGAGAAATTTCAACTGCAGTGACAAAGCATGAAGTATTTCCAAGCTCCAGCCTCAAAATAATAACTTCTGGGTAGAGCAGTGGAACTTAGAGGAAGGTACCAGTAGCTAAGAAATCAAAGGAAAACAAAACCTGTGTTTGATGAAAGACCAGTGCCTTAATCTTGAAATTCTACTGATTATTTGCTGAGAAACAAAGGCAGAAAGAAATTCACTACTTAGAAAATACACGAATTTTATCTTAGGCTTTATTGGAGTATTGAAACTTCCCTATAGTGTCAGCAGTGGGGAAAAAAAAAAATGGAACTGTCCAGTCTGTGTTTTTTCAAGATTACAATTTAACCAATACCATAAGTGGAGACACATGCTCTCCTAGGTACAGGACATTTTTCTCAGTGACTCTTAGTCGATTTTTCTCCAAGAATTATCTACCTAAAACCTATTTACAAAGGGAAATTGGAGGGAAGGGATAAATGTTTTAAGTAACACACAAGAGCATATTCAAGAAGACAGACTGGTGAGAGTATGGTAAAAATGTTTCAGGTCCTGAAAATTTACCCAAATAATAAAAATTGAAGTTGCCATAAATCACACACAGGATTTCAGTGACGCTTATTCAAATAAGTAGATCCTAACTTACTACACTGTTTCTTTGCCTCTGAGTTGAATCTGAGACCTCCCTGTGGCACTGGAGCAGTAATTCTATCTGCTCTGTGATCCCCCTGAAACATGTATTGTTTTGCTGCCATGTTATTAAGCCTTTTCAGAATGCAATAATGCTGACATGGAAAAGGGATGGAAGAGTTTAACCTGGAATGTTAAAGACACTCCCCAGTTTGGCCACCAAAACCACTGTGATCATGTTTACCTCTAGGTTCAGCTTTCCCCAGTAAGGAGCATCAGGAAAAGCCTGACGGAAGAGAAGCAGCACAGCTGCACGCTCCAGCTGTGACAGCCAGCTCTAACACACCACCCAAGAGGCACATGGAGATCCCTCAGCACATCTTCCAGGGAGAGGAGGGCAGGGGCACCCAAGCAGCACAAGACACAGTCAACATGTTCTCCATGGTACAAACTGAGTCCCACCACTGACACAGGACAGGGAACCACGAAAACCTGAAAACAAGCTCTTGCTGGTTATAATACGTATGGCTGTGATGAATGGACTCCTGCACACTCAGATTGTTCCTGGTTTTCTTTGCACTGAAAGAGCAGCTATAAAGCTCTCAAGGTCTCTCCCTTTTCACACCAGACTTTCATTACTGTACACTCCGGGGCTTGCAAACACCAGGAAAGTACTAGTTCCCTGCAAAAGGGAAAATGGCTTGTGGTTGGAGGTCCTGAAATGACCCATGAATAAACAATGAAATAATGTCTGCTTTTTCATGTCCAAAGATGCTTCAGTGTATTCTTTGGTAGTGGCAGCGTATGTATATAGGACATATTTGACCACTCCTGTGTTCTTTATTTTAGTTTACCAAGTCCTTCTAAAACTACCAAGTATTCTGCATTAATATAGTAAGTACAAAGCAGATGGTAGATGTGTTAAAACTCTGGCCTTCAAGGATTGGAACTTGTAACAGATTGCAAGTGGCAGTGGAACTCGATTCATATCCAGAGCTCCAGTTATTTTGTTCAAGAAAACGGTATTAAATATGTCACCCTCAGCTCCTTCCCAGGCTGCTACAGATGAATTAGTGAAAAGATTTATGGAGACATAAATAACCAATTTGTCCTACAACCTTGGATGAATGTCACTTACAAAACAAACAAGAGACAAATGTTCAACTGGCCAATATGAAGGCAGTCTGTTTACAAACATTTACAAACTTGTCAGGAGCAATGTGGTGGATAGCACACAACTGAAGGTTAATTTGTAGGGGGACTTTAGGACAAAAGTAATGTAATAAAATGGCCACGAATAACCACATCTAAAGTTCTGGTTTCTACCAAGGGACAGGAAGATATTAAAAAATTGTTACTGAAAGAAAACCAAGAAATTATTTGAATGCTTCAGCAATTCACAACAAACTGGAGCTCTGTTTTATGTTTTATAGAAGAGCCGTAAGTCCATCTCCCCCAGTGTATACCTTCAAAACAGCCAGTGGTGAATACTGAAGGAGTAAAGAATGTCAGCAATGTCACAGAAATGCCCTGCAGCAAGATGACCTAGAGAAAAATCCGAATGTGAACAAAACCAAACACACTCATGTATGGTGCTTGCCAAGGAGACTTGCAGCCTTGCCACTACTACAAGTGACTTCCAGCTTGTCACAGGAACTGTGACAAGACTGGAAATTCCAAGTCCCACAGCATGGGAGGGGAAAAAACCCTTAGAACTTCTGAAGCCCAGAACTGCCTCCTATAGAGAAAGCCACTGAGCCTTTCCAAGCATAGCAGCACAAAGAGGAACTTCGTCTTGGTGCTCGTAGAGTAGTGAATGAGTGCATTTATTGAGAATATAATGTTTCTCCACGCTCTCCCTTCTCAGTAGTAAGACAGCAAGGACAATACAACTGGCAATTGAAGAAGGAAGGACAAAGTGTAGAACAAGTTGGAGCCACCATCTAATTCTGCCATGGCAGCTTCTGGCTGCTATCTAGTGTGTAACTGTGTGTGTGTGTATGTGAGTGTGTGACTCACTCAATACCATACAGCGCAGACAGACTCCAACATTAGGATGACACAGGCCAATCCCTGCTGCAGCTGCCCTCTATTTAAAGTATCTGAGAACATATAAAGTTGTTATGGCCAAGGAAAAAAAGCTCTGTGAGGAATCTTGAAAAGCAAGGCGGGGGAAAAAAAACCACAACCAACCAAAAAAAACCCCAACAAAACAAACATCCAGAAGTTTTGAAGGTCTGTGTATAAAAACCTAAAAGACCGAGTCATTCTGGTCCTTTGTCATTGTACATCAAACCTTGTGCCTCATTCAAACCACTATTTCAAATGCATGGCATCTTTAGAACAAGCCTCAGCTGAAACATGTTCTAATGCTCTGCATGCATTCACACTTGACACAGGCGGGGAGGGTTTTCTGGAGGGGGCTGGGTTTTTATATTGAAGACAGACTTAAGATGTGGTTCAGTATGACAGTCTAATTACAGGCTGCAATTTCAATTTCATTTACTTCTGTTGCATCTCGTGATGGTTTAACATTTCCCAGAGAAACAATTACAGGACAGTACTAAGAATAAAATTTACTGTCTCCAATCTCCATGAATATGCAGAATTCGTTCCACCCAAAGCCACATTTCATTTCTGACCCTGCAGTGCTTTACGCTACAAATACCAAAGAGAAGTGTCTTTATATATTTTGTATAGATACTGTATTTATTCAAACTTGTACAGATTTGCAACCTTAGCCAAAACTCAGGTTCTAAATAAATAAATCACACTGTAGTAATAAGAGCTATCATGATTTAAACAATAGTGTCTGGACACAAACTGAGACTGGGATTTTATCCTTCTATATGCTCTGTGGATACAGAGTTGCAAACAACCCCCCCGCCAAAAGGTCAGGGGATTTTTCTTCTTCTAAAATAAAGACCCAAAGGGGGTGAAAGGATGTAACACATGGGCAGAATAAACTATGAGGTGACAGCATATGTTCTAGCAGTTATTTCAGTTTTGATCATGGCCCCAGCGGTGAGAAATCCTGTGTAAGAAAGAAGCACTGGCTAGCCTTCAAGAGTCTTCAAGCCAAGAGAAGAAGGAAGAGGAATAACGATTAAAATTATCTCACCAGCCTTTTTCTTCCTCTGCGTAGGTCAAAGTATTGGCTGCAATAGATTTAGTATCTGTCATTGTCCAGAAGAGGGAATTATGTTTGCAGCCTTTTGACTCATTGCTTTATAAAGGCCAGTTTGTCCACACCTGCAACGTGCCATATCCTGTGGGGTATACCCACTGCTTATCAGTATGATAGAAAACATATCTAATTGCTATGAAACTGCTCTTGTCATGAGCAACAGAAGCAGAAACTGGCCTACAGTAAGCAGTTTGAAAATCATATCTATTATATGATCAACTTTAAGGTAATTTTATTCCTCTATTAACAACTTTCTGAATCTGGTTTCCTAAGGAAAGAACAAGATTATGAAAAAGCACTGTGTTGGCTGAGTATCCCATGAATCCCCTGTGAGCCCATTTCCCACTGTTAGTCTGATCTGACAGGCATGCATTCTTCTAAAGTCATTAACTTCCTAAAAGTTTTCAGAAGATATGCATTTAGATAGCAAATGTAGCCCTTAGCAGTGCCTTCACCAGGAGATACGACTCCAGGAAGACCCTCAGTCACTATTAGACGTCAGGATCCACACAACAAAGGGAGTGTATGAATGGTGCCACTATGGAAAAAGCTCTAATTGGTGCTCATACAAATCAGACATCAGGTAATACAATCATCTCTCTCTCACACTTGAGATCAGACCTCAATAGTTCTGCTTCTCACAGAAATGCCATTTTTTTGAAGTCTGTAATTCCCACATCAAATGACTCTCCTTTCCTTAAAAGCAATGCTCCTCAAAAATACATCCTCAGAGAACCTTCGGAAAGATAAGATGTCAATCACACTGAGCAGTTTCTGGAAGGGGCAAGTAACAAAGGAGAATCAGAAACTCAGAGGCAGCTAGAGAAAATTACATTCTGGGGTAAACTTCACGTTTTAATTACACAGAAGCAAAGTCTGCTTTGCTGATTAATCAAGCTTTTGTTTGTCACTATCCACCTCTTACACATTTGAAAACACACAGCCTGTCTTACTTCTAATCAAACTTTCTTCTCGGAGCAGCACCCAGCTCGTGGTGGTGACTGGCGTGTGCAGGAGAGCACCCAGAGCTGCAACCGGTAAGCTCAGCTCCATGGGCAGAGCGGCAGCCCCTGCCCATCAGAGGGGAACATGTGCAGACAGGGATGATGAAATGGGGGGCCCTGCTTTTAAAATGGCTTACTGCTCTACTGGTAATTTTTTTTCCACTAACTTCAGACTGAAGCCAAGTGTAACCACAGAATGATTGCTGTCCTCAGCCACTAACAATCTGTAGAGCTTCTGGCTGTTTTAACCATCAATCTCATTCAGCTGACTGATGGAGGATGCAGATGAAGGACAAGGAATCCACTTCAACAAAATCAGCTGCTTCTCTTAGAAAATTCTCCACCTTTCAGCTAACAGCTCTTCTCAAGCTAATAATGTCAGATGGTTTCCCAACAAGGTACAGTGAAATGAAGAGACACCCCTCTGCCTCTACCCTCTGGCCAAATTCGGCCAGGATCACTCAAACACAGTCCAGTGTCCCATGGTGCATTTTCAGATCAAGCTGTTCCTTTCTCCAGCTGTCCTGCGCAGTCAGTCTTCCACATATTAAAACATTTGCATAGTTCTTACAAGACAACCTGTGCTGCTGAAGTGCAAGGAAGTAAAATTATGCCAGTAATGAGGGATTTCTCATTTTCATTACTTCCTCTCCTTCTAATTAAATGTGAGTAATGTTGGCAGTATCACCAGTGCACCAGGCCAGCAGTACTCATTAGTGCAGAGCTTCCCAAACCACGGTCCACAAACGATCGACAGCAACAAAGACAGAGGAAAAGACCCAGAGCTGGACCCTAGAATCAGATTAAACAGGCTCTTATCTTTTTTCCCACACAGATCCTAGTGCATTCATTAAGTGCTACCTGCCACTTCCTTGGTTCTGTGTTTCTGTACATTTCAGATTTGCACTTCGAGTCTCACAAGCCAAGATTAAGCATTCCCAGGGCTGAATTAGTTGGGAATTTAATATGGACCAAATGGCAAAAGAAAGCAAAGTGCCTTGCCTCATCTCTTCATACAGGAAGGTGGAAAGCAGAGCTCCAGCTGCTGATTTCAGCCACAGTGTGGCCAGCAGATGGCAACTCCCAGGTTTTCAAGAGAGCAGGGCCTGTTCCCCTGGGTCTCTGGGAGCCTACCTGATGAAATCAGAGCTTTCACAAAACTTTTTGAGGGCTTTGACTGCTTTGTAGTGCATACAAATGTAGTATGTTTTAACAATGGAATGGAGACACATGCACAGAAATAACTGATGGTAAGTTTGATAAATAATAAACTTGTTTGCCTCCTTTCTCTTTGTTGTCATATCTCCTCTCTATAACTAGATTTCTAACAACAGCATTTTGCTGTTGAATTTCTCTGTTGGTTAAAGCGTTACCTGAGGAGTCAGCTATAGCTGTTCAGTTAATTGAAGGGCAAATTGCTAACTCCCTAGGTAGTTTTCCCTAGCACAGGATCTAAGGAAAGCACAAGTCACTGGCAACACAAGTACAGTTAGTGCATTTTCTTTTTTGAGTCTTAAAGGTCTGGGAGCTAGAAATTGAAGCAAGTGGGGATGCTGCATAAGTCAAGGGCATTAAGGGAATGACATTTTTCTTTCTACAGCACTCTCTCAGCCTTTAGGATATATCCCACCTTTCTTAACAAAAACAAAAACAAAAACAAAAAAAAAAAAAAAGGCGAGAGA
This sequence comes from Mystacornis crossleyi, assembly GCA_013400655.1. Lineage (NCBI taxonomy): Eukaryota > Metazoa > Chordata > Aves > Passeriformes > Timaliidae > Mystacornis > Mystacornis crossleyi. The sequence continues at coordinate 140,887 of VYZQ01042721.1, read as the reverse complement.
AATGAAAAAGAAAAAAGAAAGAAGAGAAGGCACCAGACCTTGGATTAAAAGAACAGAAAGAAAAAAGTTTGTTTTACTGACTGTAAAGAAATGCTGGATGTCTGGAGGACAGAACGTGGAAAACAAATGTTCTTCCCTGGGTATGTCACAGAAAAATACAAATATTTCATTATGAAATAAAAATATTCTGCTCTGCGATCATCTGAGGTGATCTTCAGTCTCGAGGGTTCAGCAGTTCAGCAAATGAAAATCGAAGTCCATAAAAATGAATGAAGCCAGGCAAGTATTCTGTATCAGGTGACAAAAGTTATTTTGGGAGCTTACAAACCGGTGAGTGCAGTGATACAATGATGGCTTATGTGCATCTGGCACTACTCCAGGAAATGGCCTCTGAATGGCAATTCCCATCAGAGAAGCAGTGCTGCTCTCTGATCTTGTTTTGCCCATGTTTCATTTGCAGAGTAGCTGCAAATGCACCAAGAGCAATTTGCGCAGGACTCCTCATGGAAAAATGAGCTGTTCTACGAGTACCCAGTTCTTTTCCCTACATTAATAGCTGTACCAATGGACTGCTGTACCAGTGGACTGATTTAGCACCAACACTGACAAGGCACTTCAGCCTCTGACACTTGTGAAGCTTTGTGTTCCCTTTAACCATCAGAAAGGGGAGGAGAAATTTCCTCTGTTTTCACAGTTATATGACAGCTTTTAAAAATTTTACAGCACGAGCGCAGCACCTAATCCAACAAAGCCTGCCAGGAACATTTAAAATCAAGGTCTCAGAGAATCTGCTTCCTATTAAATTCACCAGTATTATAAGAAAAGGTTCTTTTCCTCAGAAATGCAGCACCAATCCCACTGGAGTTGCACAGGGCTGAGGACTGTTTTCTGCCACACTGTGGGAAAGACAGCTGAAAGTACTGGGAAATAAGCTGTAGGGATGCACAAAATGTACTGGAGTTAATGAATAGGAACAGGAAGAAGAAGATGAAAATATGATTTCTGATGGAAATCAAAGCATTTTCTCAAAACAGAATCAAAAGCATGAACAAGCTGTAACAGGCATTTAATTAATTTAATGTAATGACTGCTCTCAATACATGAAAAAAAAATCCTCTTCCTACTTAAACTATCGTCTGTTACTAACCAACTACCAAGAGAAGGGTGGAGAGGAAAGGGGGAACCAGCAAAACTTCTGTGAGCATGTATGCAAAGAGAAATCCTATCTTCTTGCAGAGATGCTTTTCCTTTATTTTCACAAAGTAAAACATGACAGATAACTGAAAACAAGATGAAAAACAAAACAACAGCATCATCAACCTGTAATCATTCTAAGACTTCTGATCACTAGAAATGGAAATTTTTTTCTGCTTGTATTAAGGAGAGGCTAGCCAGTACCTTTAAAAATCATCTCTTTTTAGTTACTTTCTTCACTGTGAGAAGGTGAAGAGCTGCATCTATTATAACTACATGCTGTGCAAACCTCATTTGGACATGATCATCATCCATCACTCCTGCTGTGCAGGTAGCATGTGAAAGGGAAACAAAACAGAGATCGTGCTGCAGTATTTGACACCACCCACTCCCCTGCTCATGTGCTTTGGTTCACCAAAAGCCCAGCTGCCACACAGGTATTCTCTTTTGGGGACCCCCATCTTTTCTCTTCCTCCAAGCATAGCTTGGAGCAGCTCTGATGGTTTCAGGGGGGAGACAGAAACCTTTCCTTCTCTCCCAAAGTATTAAGGCTTTCCTGCTGGAAAACATGCCAAAGATATATGATTATGTGCAACCGTGCCTCTGCAAATAAACACACCTTGCCTTTGTAAATACACAGACATTACTTGCAGCACTACCTCTTCTTATCACATGGATGTGTTTCAGTGGAAGATGAATATTGCAAGAGGAATCAGAATGCCTGTATCCTTTGAGGCAGTGATGTGCACAGTCCTGAAAAGAGCTATTAATGCCAGCATCCCACTGCTTTTCTCTAGCACACACTTCAGCTAACTGTCAGTGCTATCTATAATCTTGAGCAGGGACAGTCAGTAGAGGCACAAGACTTAAAAAAGCAAGAAAGACAGTGTTTTTCTTTTTCAGAAAAGTCTGGAGTAAGCTGCAATAAATGTTAGAAGCAGAAGCAACCAGAGTTAGCCTTGAAAGACAGAATGCAGCCTTAACAACACTCTTTCTACCAGCTTTACCTAGGATGCAGAAAGCACCCTCCTTGTGTTTCACAGCTCTGGTTAGTGCTGTACCAGTTCAGGGGAGCTGCACTAGTTTATCACATCCTGACTCTTGCTATGACTCAGGTCAGCAGAAGTTGCCTGCACTTGGTGTTTTCTGATGCACTGCAGCATGCCTGGCTTTGAACAGCTGCACAGCAGCGCACACTAGAGAACAGCTCTTCCCATCTCACAGCCCTCCGAGCACCTCCAACAGCTCACGAGAGCACAGACAATCACTAACACGGACACGGTAACATCCAGCTGCAAACACACTCCCCGCTCCTTAAGCGCCAGGACAGGAGGGGTGTCACTTCATAATCCTCCTTATTTCCCTCAGCATGTTAATAAGCCACGTGGGAAGAACAAGCCATTTAAAGGCATCTCCTGAGGATCTTGCAACAGACCTTCCCACATATGATTCTAGACAAGAAACACTGAACTAGAAATCCCATCCTGCCCTAGCAAACATGCTATTCCCTTTTTTCCAGGACAAACAGCATTTGTGACCCGGATCCCTCCCTCTGCACTTTAGTCTCTAGCTACAGCCTACACTCCATTACAGGGGAGTGAAGTGCCCAGCCACCCTTGTTGTTGACAGCCACCTCATTTACTAAAAGGATGATGACACACGCATGCCTCGTAGTGATTCGATAAGCTCCTGCCACAGAGTAGCAGCCCCAGAAACAGAGAGGAGCGCTCTGCTCTCTCTCCACCCTTTAGAGCCACATCTTCAACAGGGAATGGCAATCCCAGGACCCACCACTGACGGTAACAGAGAATGATTACCTAGAGATTCCCGATACAGGCTTCAATGCTGTGATGTAACAAGTGTACCATCTACAGTGGAGCAATGGATGTAAGCACGTGCTCAACCTTACAAGCATGAATGGCCCCGTGATCTCTCTATGACTACGCATAACTTTTGAGGCAAACACACATAAGAATAAAAGATCACGGCATGAAAAAGAGTGCACAGTTCTCACTGGAGCAAAGTGATGAAGGCATGCATTCAGCTAACCTCTGTAAACACACTCTTTTGTCCTGTACCAGTTTTGAAACACAGCTGAAGGCCAGGAAATGAGATGAAGAAAAACCCTCAGTAGGTTATCTACACAAATTAATGAGGCCACAGAAACAGTAGCCTAGGCACCACTTTGTTCAACTCCTAAGTTTAAAAGCAGCAACAAGTTCACCTTCCATCTCAGTAAACAGACACAAACGCAACTGTCTCGCCGTTCCAAACATGTACTCACCCAGAAGAGAAGGTTGAAAACAAACATTAGGTACTTGATACACTGCAGGCAGTTGTGAGCCATGCTGCACCTCTTCAGTTCTAGGAGAAAAATAAATGAGAGATCCAGGTAAAAGACAACGTACTTGTTTCCCTTGGGGGTCGTGTACTTAGCCTTGGTGGCCTTCGGGCCTGGGTTGGTATGAAATCCAAAAAAAGAGTTGCTGGCAGCCCCAAACTGGCCACCATACATGCTGCTGTAGCGACGGAAGGCGCCATTTGGGAAACTGTAATCCTTGCTGTCCAGGGAAGGGCTCCTGTGATAGGTCGACTCATCGGTGCTGGACCTGCGCATGGTGGCTTCAGCTGTCCCGTTCCTGCTGCTCTGACAGCCGTCGGGCGAAAGGTTGGTGATTCTCCTTCCTCCTACTCCTCCTCCTCCTCGCTAGGAATCCCCTATTGCTTTGCACCAGCTGTTCTTTTGTCTGCCATCCTGCCAAGGAGTTACGCGTGCTGTGCGGCAGCAAAGTTGGTGAACTGAAGTCTGCTTAGCCAGGAGTTAGGGAGCAGCGTGCTTCCACATGAGAAAGACTTCTGCACAAGTAAACATTCCCGTCACTGTCACGATCGTCCCTCCCGGCCCACCCCGCTACCAGGGAAGGAAAAATCAGAGAGAGATATACTGTACCCAGAGCAAAGAATTTTAAAAAAAGGAACCGTGACCTCGCTCGGCTCGCAAATGCCATATAAAACCCCGGCTCCACATGCCACACACAGACAAGAGAGTGCCGCTTCCCGAGACCCGCGGCAGGGGCAGGAATTATCCGAAAGGCGAGCAGCTGCCGTGGCCCTTTCTTCCCGGCCACATCGCTGTGCCCCAAGCCGCCGGGCTCACTTCGCGCATCCCCGCATCCCGTTCCCGCGGCGGGCGCCTGTGGCACGCCAGCCCCGGCGCTCCATTCCCGGCGCGGCCGCCCCTCCTCCGAGCGCCGCGCCACCGGTCCCTCCCGCCCCGAAACTCTGAGCACGGGGAAACCGCGCGGAGCCCGAACCTGGGTGCAGGTGGCTTTTGAGGGGCTGCCCGGATACACAGGCGGCGCTGCCGAAAGGAACGGGAATAAGTAAGTGCTGTGAAGGTTTCATACGCAAAAGCGCTGGGGATGCTCCGGGGGGAGCGGGGTCAGGACAGGCCGTGCTCCCCTTGCCGGAATGCTCGTTTGTTCCGCTGCGGATCCATCACCGGGATGTTCCTAACTCGCTCAGTCCCACGGAATCATCACTCAGCTTAACGTGTGGCCAGCTCATTTGTCCCCCTGTCAGAAGGCACTGATCGGCATCAAGCTCCGTACGCTGGGGAGCATTTCCCTAAAATCTGACAGCTCCCACAGGCAGTAAAGAGTTGAAAATGTGCCACACACAACTTTTTCGGGAAGGAAAATTCTTACTGAAACTGTAGCATTTGCAGTATTAAGAGTCAGGAAAGCAAGACTCATTTACCATCTTTGCCCCAAATTCCCTGTGCAAGTAATTCACTTGTCTCCGTTTGTGCCACCTCCTCTCTGCCTTCCTCCTCTCCTCCTCTGTCTGCCCTTTGATTTTGACTGTAATCTGCTGGAGCCAAGTCAAAAGATGGCTGGCTAACATCTTTTTTTACAGGCTTGCCAGCAGAGAAGTGATCAAGATGAAAACAGGTTTCCTTCATGAAGCATCTTGCCAGTCTCAGCATAAATCAAGAGACACAGGCACCAATTAATTAAAGAACAAATTAGTAAAAGTAAAATGAGCTGGTTTTGCACATAGCCTCAGCAGTTTGCCCCCGCAAACCATCTTCTAATTGTTACTTTATGAACTGCAAACCTAGAGTCTAATTATTTCTCTTCATTTCCTCCACAAACTACACATACACTGACCGTACCTGGTGCAAGCTTTAGAGAGAAAGAACCTGAGCACAAAACACACAGGTAATAACTCCTGCACCATCTGTTTCAGTAACTTTGATGACTTACAACTCTTCCACTTTTTGATTTCCCTACCTCTGAAATTAGAGACACTTCACAGCCGTGATGGAGGTCAGTTTTCTGCTCTTCTTCCCTCCCTTTCCTGCATGATATGAACTCTGTTTCCTTAAAGGAGTCTTCCTTCCCTAGCACATAAAGATGGTCCTGCGGAAGCAGATCTGTTCTTGGTCTGAGTTTCCACTATATTATTAATTTTTCCTGTGGTGCCAAACAGTTCTGCCTCCAACCTTTCTCCACACCTGTATTACAACTAGACCAGTTTGGCGATAGAAACCCAAAGATGATTCAAGTATTTTCTACATCCGGTCAGTTTACAAAATGCCTGTGCACAGAGCTTCACATTAAATGGTGAAAGAAAAACGGTATAGCTCAGCACACAAATTATGCTGAAAGAGTGACAAGTCAGATAACTGCTATTTAACAAGGGTGCCCATGGTACTGCATTTAACACAGAAGAATTTGGCATACTTACTATAAACTAGACAACTGAAGCCCCAAAGGCAGCTCATTGCTATCTGGATAAGAAAAGGGTTAGAAATCACTTGCTTTCACCTTTCCTGAAGGCAAGAAATCATCAGTTCTTAAGAGAATTAAGTCCTTAATGTGGGTGGAATAATGTATAAAGCCAAGATCTGAGGTAGAAGGGAGAGTTTCTAAATGTTTCTTTTAAATAAAAAATAATAAACATCAACACACGGTGGATGTGCTTCAGACAGATGCAGAAAATGCTTGAGGAAGGCTCAGGTCCTGCATAACCCTTACAATAAAGGGTACTTTTTCTCCAGCCTCTTTTCACCATCATCCCCTAGCACACCTGAAGGAAAGAACAACTTTTTAAAGGCACTTTAATGTAAAATTTAGTTCTCAAGTCATTGCTGTTCTTTCTCATGACAATACCAACAGCTAATTAGAAACAGAGTCATTTGGGACACAGACATTACAATCATGCTTTTATTAAATCTTCCACACTAGGAAGCCCAGTCAGAATCACTAGCCTAAATGGGAAATCCTTGAAACAGCAATGTTGCACCAACAGGCTAACTGCAGCTTGGATGACATGCTTACCTGATGGAGTGATGTCCTGCATGGGAACTGGGGGAAAGCAACAAAATAGGAAGGGCTGGTGTACTCTACTCTTGCCCATCCCTGGTGTGAAGTGAATGGAAGGGGCATGCTGGGACACTATTGACATTTAAGCCGTTTAACAATGAAGTAATGCATGAACCAAGAAGAATAAACCTTGGAAGCATTGCATCACTGGGCCATTGTGTCTGAAGAGTGACTCAAAGGGCAGGTGAATTAGAGCTTTCTCAAAACTTTTTGTTAATCACTGAGCCTCAAATCACAGTCTGGACCTAGTGACCTCTGTTCACCTCTGCTTAACATCTATTTTTTCTCTCCCCAGCTGCATCTCTATATTCCCATCCTGTGGCCAATTCATATTGATTGCTCTCCACAAGAAAGCAGGCACTGTGCAGTCTCGCCAGCAGAGGTTCAATTTGTATTGATTCTGGTGGCACGCTACCATTTAGGTTATAACAACTCTGTCCCTGCCACTTTGAGTGGAGGGCTGGTAACCCTTCACTGTCTCCAGCCAAAACCCTGGCCCTGAAAGAGAAGAGGCAGCAGTCTCACTCTAATGACATCAGGTGAGCTCCAGGCAATAAACTGTAAAAGGTTTGGGCATGAGGGGCAGATCTCTTGACTGCGTTATCCCTCACACCCTTTCTCTAAGCAGCCTCAGCCGAGGCTTCAGCTTTCACCTGAAGACACACAGCTTGTTCAGGGCACACTTCCCACCTCACCCTGAGCTGCAGCCACCACAGACTCCACACCATGCTCCCACCTCCCTCAGCTGACTCTGCTCTCGGTTTCCCCAGTTGTTCTTGCTGCTGCTGCTGCTGCCAGCCCCTGCTCCATCACCGCCACTGCTCATAGCAACACCTCTCTTTAAAGGGGGTCACAGGTATTTGGTCCAGTCGGAAAAGGGTATGTGCAATACACCTACCACAGATACACATCAGAGCATGAGCAGCAGTCCTGAGTCCCAATCTGGGCTGCAGCTGGGGAGTGCTGCTGGACATTGACCCCCAGGGTAGGGACATTGCTGCTGCTGGGCTGGAGCGGGCTTTGCGTGTGCTCTGAGCTCAGGTGTTGGTTAATACGTCAAAACTTTCTACCAGGGATCCCAAGAGAACTAGCCTGGCCCCATGGTTTTGGTGAGAGCTGCTTTGGGCCTTCTTCAGCCTCCTACTCGCCTTTGGCTCCTCTTTTGGTGCACTGTGTTTTTCTAGACCCAGCTGCTTCTTTGCCTGTTCCACATTCAGGCCTTCCCCTCCTCACATCTCACTGTGTGTGATGCCTCTGGACCCAAAGGACTCATCAACTGAAGCCAACAGTGATTCAATGTCATGTTGGATCAGGCCTTCATTTTGTTTTGAATTATTTTGAATAGCGCTTTCTCTTCCTCCTCCATGATTTAACACTCACGACCACAAGACACCGGCCCCTTCAGCTCACAAAACGCAGCCACTAATTCACCTCCTAATTATTTTAGTCTCATAAGTCCTTCTTTGGTTGCACTGATTTTCCCTCTACTAATGCCTCTTGTCACTATCTCCGAAATTTTGCATACCTGCTCCATCCTCCTAATGAAACAATCCTCTCTGCATTAACGTCAGTAGACTTTGTTAAAAAGTGATCCACAAAATAAAAGAAATTTTAAAGAATCCTTCTAGAAGCTATTATTGAAATATATAAAACAGGGTACGTATGTGACAAGTGCTCCTGTTCTGCAGCAGAGGTGTGTGCAAAGGCATGCACGTGGCAGGTGACAGTCACTCCCAGTAGTTTCAATGAACAAAATGACTAAGATCAAATATTACTACAAGAGTGGGATCTCTGTGAGTTACTAGTTTTGCTTCACACCACAGCACTGAAATCAGCTCAGGGCGATCAACTGATGAATACACTCCAAATACTCAACTTTTTAATTTCATGTACATACAGAGATCACCACATAAAAGTGTTAATCAAACCTGTTTGGCCGTGCCTGTCCTTTTCCTCAGTAAAGTGCCTGGAGAGAAATTCCTTGTTTCCTCACCCAGTGCACTCTTTGCAGCTACTGTTTGGTTATGTTTGACTCAGTGATGCAGGTTTTTTAAAAATTGTACCTCTTCCAAAAGACTAAGAGAAACATTATCTCTTCTGACTGGAGGGTGAACCAAAGTTCAGGGCCAGGCTGACTGTTTCAGCTAGGAGGAAAAACAAGGCTTGTGATGGAGTCTTTGATTTGTTTGCTTTTGTATATTCATTTTACATGAATATAAATGACTAAAAGAGCAAAGCAAAGAGAGTGAGAATATGATTTTTAACCTGACAGCCTCGCGCTGCCACAGGTTTTCAGTCTCTGCTCAGCCCTGCCCAGGACTGTTTAGTGTCTTCATCGGTGACATACACAGACAGTGGGATCCAGCACACCTTCACCAAATTTGCAGATGCCACCAAGCTGAGTGGTGCAGTTAACACACCTGAGGGATGGGATGCCATCCACAGGGATCTGGACACGCTCGAGAAGTGGGCCCACGGAAACCTCCTGAGGTTCAACAAGGCCAAGTACAAGGTGCTGCACCTGGGCTGGGGCAACCTCCAGTATCAGCAGAGGCTGGGGGATGAAGGGATTGAGAGCAGCCCTGCCCAGACGGACTTGGGGGTACCGGCCAGCAAGGCCAGCAGGTTGAGGGGCGTGATTCTGCCCCTCTGCTCTGATGAGAGCCCATGTGGAATAGTACATCCAGCTCTGGAGTCCTCAGTTCAAGGAAGACAGGGACCTGTTGGGAGTGGGTCAGGAGGAGGGCCACAAAAGCAATCAGAGGGCTGGAATACCTTGCCTAATGGGAAAGGCTAAAAAAGTTCAGGTTGTTCAGCCTGGAGAAGAAAAGACTCCAGGGTGACCTCATTGCAGTCCTTCAGTACCCAAATGGGGTTTAAAGAAAGATGGGGACACACTTTTTACTAGGACCTATAGCAATAGGATAAAGGCTAACATTTTTAAATTAAAAGAGGGTAGATTCAGACTTACATATAAGGAAGAAATTTTTTACAATGAGGAGATGAAATACTGGAGGAAGTTGCCCAAAGACGTTGTAGATGCCCCATGCCTGGAAACATTCAAGGTCAATTCAAGCAGCAATCGACTGGTTTCCTCCCTAAATCCTGCTCTCTACTAAAAATTCACATGGCCCAGTGAGTCTGCACACATTGCCACAGACTAAGAGAGGCACAAGTGGGTCAGGAGTGGAGTAATAAAGCCAGTTCCCAAACCAAACACCAGACATGTTAAAGCAGCCCCCTAAGAAACAGGTAAATCATGCAAAATCAGTTCTCCTCTGGGCTGCAGGTCCTCCAGCTCAAAGAGTATTACCATGGGGCTGTAAGCTGAGGAGATCTCTAGAAACTTTTGTTTTAGAAAGAAATAGGAATGTTTTTTAATAAGTGAAGCAGAAGATAGTATGCTTCACTGCCCCCTCAAACTTGTCACATACCTAAGATCCCAGACCCTCCCTTTTATTTCCAGGGTCCTTGCTCATCCATTAGCAATTTCAGTATCTATAAAGGGTTAGAGTTGGTGGAAAGAGGTTGAGTCCTGGATTGTACGGGCAGGAGAAGACAGTCAGACATTCTAGAGATTTCCTCAGCTAATACAAAAATCTGTTGATATTCACAGTTGTACCTACAACTACTTGAAATATTTACTGATGCCTCCAACAAAACTTGGAAAACACATTCCAGTCACAAGCAATTTCACTTATATAGCAGACTTCAGGGTTGGTTGGTTTGTTTTTGGTTGGTTTTTTTATTTTCTTTCTTTTTTTTCTTTATAAATAAGGAAATCTGCACTAAAAAAAAATCTTCAATACTTAATAGCTCATCTCCTTCTGCTCACATGTCACCTGAAGTCATGATCTTTGGTTTATGGCATAATTAGTTGCTATGGAAATAACATAATCATAGACACAGAGAAAATATTCTACGTATGATTTGCAATGCTCTTTATTTAAGCCTGTGCACAAGTAACTTTGCAGAAATCTCATTCCTTTTTACGTGCTCTCATCTGCATAACTGCTGCCATCACCTCTGCCTGTGCATTCAGACTCACTGCTATTCCTACATGCATGACTCAGACGTTTCCTTCACCCATACTGGAGCATCTGTGTTCAAACAGTGCTGAGAGTGTACACGCACACAGAATAGCTGGTGCCAAGTCAGACTAAACAAATAAAATCTCTTTTAAAATTACCTGGTATTGGCCCCCAAAACCCTATGCACCACAGAGCTCCCTTGCCATTAGTGCTTTCTAGGCTTTTGTCATCGTGTTCTTTGCTAATGATTTCTTTTGTCCAATAGTAAAAATTTTAGAGTGAGAAGATTCCTTGTTTGCCCAGCAAATTCTGCACATTTGAGCCCTGCACAGAGAGGACTATTGCTGCAGATGAAAGACAAGCAGCATCAGTCTGTGAACTCCTGAAGAAGCAGAAGCCCCGTTTCCCGATTAATGTCTTCAGTAATAAAGAATGAAAGAGCAGAAATAAAGAACCCATCTGACACCCTGTACAAGAAGAATTGTAGCCCAACTAAAACTTTTGTCAAGACCTATCTTTGCGATGTCAGCAGGTCTTAGCAGCACAGATGCAATTTATGTGCCAGTTTTCTTAAAATCAGGTTACTTTCTCTAACCTGAGAGATCAGCTGATGTTCAAAGAAATACCACTTCAAACACTCATGTGGTACTCAGGATCTTTCTGTCAAGCATAAAGTAATCAGACACGAAAATCTTTAAACTGCACAGTTCCGATGAAAGGAGAATGTTATTGTGAAAGCAGAGGCAGACAAAACAAAACAGAGACTTAAAAAAAATTCAAGGATTCAATAATAATGTTCACTAACTAGTGTCTGCCTTTTAACATCTTTATGGATTTTTTCCTTGGAGATTCAAAATGGATTCTCTACTTGTTTTGCATTCTTAAAATCAGGACTAAGGTTTTGCACGCACACAAGCATGAAGCAAAGTTCATGTAACCATATTTCAGCTCCATTTCCAAAGCAATGAAGGCCCAGAAGCGCTCAGTGACCTCACAGGCACCCAAGCGAGCGCTCAGCACATTTGAGAATCAGGTCACAGAGAGCCCATTTCAACTGAGTACTCAACCACAGTTCTCACTGCCTTGAGATATTCATGTACTAAAACAGTAAGCACACATTTAAATGCTTTCACGAGTGGGACTGTACATAAGTAGGAGAAATGCCGTGTTTCAAAGGCTTCAGATCAAGCTGGACTCTGCACATGCTGCTGCAGTGGATGGAATTCCTCCCTGAGCACACACCTTTGAGGCTGCTGCTCCACAGATCTGCTGGCTGGGAGGTGCCTTCAGCCAAAAGAACAGGGTTTGACATGGGGTGAGGAGCTCTCCTACCAACAGCTCAGTCAGCAGATGTGAGGAGCACACCAAGACCCCAGGGCTGGCCAGAGAAGTGATCTCTGCTGCTGCACTGCTGGGCCTGCATCCTTCCCTTGACAGCCAAAAGTCCTCAATTTGCTCACAGCTCCCTTAGGCTCCCCTTCCAAGATCCTAGTTTAAACATAAATGCACTTACTTTTAAAAAAAGGGACTGAAAATAACCTCTGTAAGGGAGCAAGAGATGTACTTCTTTTCATCTTGAAAGTTAACTTCTTGAAATAAGCAAAAGGGCATTATTTTTCATGACATGGAAGTTATGTCACACCAACTCAATGCATTTCTCGCAATGCAAGGTATGTTGGAGAGAGCTTAGAACTAAAACTGGAATATAAAAGAGCCTCCAACAAATTAAAACAGTATTTGATAGGGAATAATAAACAAAACCACTATGTGACAATTAAATATCAATATTAAAATGCAATGAACTTGTACAACATAAATGCAAGTGGCCATATATCTTCTTATATATTAGATTATCAGCTATTGTTTCTTTTCTTAATATTGTATGGAATCACTGGAATCGTATCATCCCACATAGAAAAAGTAAACAGCAGTGGATCTCTTATTCTTGGCATCTTTGTAACCATTCAAGCAAAAATAAAGGAGCTTCTGCTATTAAAAAAAAAAAAAATTAAATAATTCCGGGCAGGAGCACAAGGTTTGGCTATTTGATCTGCTATTCTGAGCATTCATAATAGTGAACAATCAAAAATAACTTAAGGACTGCTAGCAGCAGACACATTTAAATACAAATTTGAACAGTTAACACAGGTAAACAATTTAAAACAATAGCCTAGGATTTACACTCCTAATAGACACATTAGTGAGTACAACAGTGATAATGCTTGAAACAAAAATGTTCTTTCGCAATAAAAAGTATCACCTGCACTGGAAATGATATATCTGTATTTACTTGTTCACATCAGCACGATCCTGCTCTTTTAATACATCGCTGTCAAAATCTGTAAGTAAACTCATGTTCCTAAGGGTACATCTACACACAAAGAAGAGGCACCTGTATTTTAAAGCACAGATGTGATATCCTTTTTGCAAAACATACCTGAATTCAGCTACCAAAACATAATAGAGAAGCTCTAGTTCCACAAATTCAAGATGTCTAAAAAAATTGAGAAACTCATCCCTATTTATTAAGGTGCATAATGCTATTTAACTTTAATCGTGGAAGCTTTGTTTGGACAGAAATAAGGCTATAACTTAGAGCTTTAATGATAAAGAATGAAAGATAATCAGTGCCTGAATTAAGATGCTCATTGCAAAGGTACTGCCAAAATATCTGTTTAGTCTTTAAATTCATCACCTATTTTGCACACTGGCTAGGATTCTGAATTTAATCACCAAATTTGTGCCTAAATTGCACCTGAGCATTTGTGCTCAGTGTTTCCTATTAGTCTGTAGTAGGCTTTCAGACATTCCAACTCTGTAAGAAACACTTGTCACAGGACCCTTGCAAAATTTAATCCTGCTAAATCTAAACTCTAACATACACTAAACTGCTAAAAATGCAAGGTCAACCTCTTCTGCAGTCTGACCTCCAAGCAGTTTGTTTGCTGTTATATTTATAAGGATGCTTATGAAGGCAGATTTATACAATAAAAAATTATTCTGCATCAAATCACCAAGAAGCCATCTGAAAAGGAGCTTTTCCACAGAAAAAGGATATCTGTTCCATGATGGTTTTCAGAAATGACAGGGAATGCACAAAGAAAAACCAGGCCTTCTGATTTCTCTATTCTGTATTTCTGCCTTTAAACAGGATTTCTTATTCGATGGTGAAAGAAGACCTCCTTAGAAATATATTTATTTTACATGTATTTTCAGATTTCTAAAGACCATATTAAGCTTCTGCAAAGCTCTGGTATTCCTAATGATATTTATCTCAAATAACACATGATTATGAGCCTATAAAACTTTAATCAAGATGTTTTATAGCCTTTTGTAAGTGTCACTCAAACCTATGCTGTAAGGTAAACTGTAGTTTTAATTTCTATTTGTGATGTTTACACTGTGCAAAGAGATTCATTAGGGTAAACACTAGTTATTATTTCTTCAAAGGCTACACAAATTGCATCATCAAAGTCCATCTGGATAAAGCAAACAGATAATTTTTGTTTGCTTCCATTTTGCTTGGAATTCCTATGCAGTCAATCATGAAAAAAAAAAATCATTTCTATAGGGGTCAACCACTACAAAGCTAACACCATACTTCGCAATCAAGCCAAGCAACAAGATGGTTAATGTATTTGCAAGAGCAGAACCTGAAAATATCCAGAAGATAACTCAAACAGCACACTGTGTTTGGGGCCTGATCCAAAACACACTGAAATCATCACAGGGTGTTCTTCCAATCTCAACACCTCAAAAGTCTGACTGTTTTGGCCCAGACAAATCTTGGAGGAAACTTCTGCCTCACTGATGCCTGGATATTGCAATGAGCAGGACTGCTATGAGTGGTCATACTCAGAGGAGGTGGCATTCAACTTTTTATGCAAGATAGAGGCAGGAGAATTGAGTCCAGGACTCCCTCTACCACTGTGGAATGGGATTTCTTTATTGATCTGTTTAAGACAGGATCGATGTGACAAGTATGATAGGACAGATGTGACAGGGCATTAAAGCTCCAAAAACTGAGGAAATAAAGGCTGACATTCCCACCAGAGCCTGTGAGGGCTCCTTGCTGGCCTGCCAGCTCTGTGGGGCAGACAAGTAGTCCCAAAGGCATTCTGGACACCTCTTCCTTCAGACAGGTCTTAGACCCTGTCCTACAGTGAAATGTGTAGCACCTTTCTTGCCTAACAAAACAACCATGGGAAGAATTTAAACAGAAACACACGCCTTACAGACAACTTTTTAAAAATGCAACCCAAAAAGAAACCAAATCAGCTCCTCAATAAGAAATTGTAACTAGAAAAATGTCCCTTTGAAATGAGTAGGACTCACAGTACTGCACCTGGCAGTCTGGTGGCAGCTTTTGGTCTGCTATGAGCCCAGCATAACCCTGGCCTGGCCTTAGCTGCTGCTCCAACAGCAAACTCTGCTAGAAAGGCAACCAAGCCAAAGTTGGCTTTGGCAAGACAGAGGTGTAAATCTGATTTTCCTTCATGGAGCAAACTCATGCCTCTTGCAGCTGGAAGCTGACAGCTTCAGATGAGAGGAATTTATCATTATTATTTTAGCATGAGAGCAGCTCACTGACTGCAGCTTGACAACGCAAGTTAATTAGTTCATGAAGGCTCTGATACACTCTGGCTGGCTCCGCATCTGTGGACGATGACACAATCAGTAGAATGAAATCCATACTTAAAAGGTCTTTGGTCTTTTTAATCCTAAACTACAGATCACAAAATACACGTAACAAAACCTAGAGATCAGAGGAATTACACAAGAGGTTCCCCTATCGCTGGCCCTTGGGACAGTCTGGTCTCTGCTGCTTACCAAAGCTCATAAACAGACAGACTTGACTGCAAAAGCATCCTCTTTTCTTCCTGGACTCCCAGTGGTTCTCAATAATAAGATAACTGGTTCGACCGCAGCCTGGCAATGTTCCCTTATGGCTCTTTCCCCAGCAGGGAGATACCAAGCTGCAGGTTTCCCTCTGCTCCTGCCAAACACCAGGTGGGATTTACCCACCCTGTCAAAGGCATTATGTCAAGATCATCTGGCCCCACCTATCAGTGCACAGAGCCCATGTGCTATATTGCATCAAACCTTACAATACGTTTCAGTTCTTACCAATTGACAGCTAAAATAGCATGTGAGTCCATGATGTCCCAAGCTCCTAAGAAATACCAGACAAGCACAAATGGCACGGAAATCTGGCTGGAAAGTGATCTACGTGGGGCTGGAGCCACTGAAAGCCACTAAGCAGTGAGGAAGGGGTAGAGCATTCCCTGTTGGGAACAAGAACGGGCTACTGCTGGTAGACAGACCCGGAGCCTTGGATCAGTGGGAGCTACTGTAGAAATTCAGCCAGACCTCTGCCAGACTCCACATGCAACTGTAGAGCACAGCTGTAAATCTCTCCATAGCCCCAGCTTTTAGCAAGGAGAAACGTTTTTTTTCCCTCTACCTTTCCTATCCAGATTTTGCACTTTTGAGGGCACAGCCTGCCTCCATCTCCCCTTTTCACTTATCACCTAGAAAGATGAATTGCACTTAGAAGTGCACTCTCAAATCAAAAGCAAAAGAGGCAACTCCAATGGGTATACCCGAAATGTGGTCAATCAGAGGTTGCTGGAGAGCAATCACGAGAAAGGAGGTCGCTTCCTACAGACAAAGACAATGAAATTCCAAGACAAGCAGGTCTTGTTCCCAGAAATGATGAGCAGAGTATGAAACCCAGCAGTCATCTCACCTGGGCCTCCCCAGCCCTGAAAGGGGCTGCAGAGAAAGGTACACTGTTAAGGGCACAGAGCTACTATTTAGTAAGAGATGTGCACAACAAACAGAAATGGCTGGGCTGGGAACCCACTCCTGGCATGCCTTAATCTTGTTTTAATCATCCTCACAAGGACTTTGTTGATGGAGCCTGTATCCCTCTAACAGGAACGTTTCAATCCTGGATCCCTGTTTGTCTACACTTCTTGAAGTACCATAAAAGCAGATGAAACTTTTTCGTGTATGTTACAGGACTGTTTCCTCCCAATCTTACAGCAGCACAAAAGAATTAGCTTCAACAGCTTGCCACAATTTAAGTTTATTTTTTTGACCATGCTGAGTTCTGACTGAAGAGAGATTCTAGTGATGGCCATGCTTTATTCTACTTCCACTAGGATGCTATTGAAAATCTTAGGATGAATCAGGACAGCACAGATGCTGCAATAATGTTTGAGCATTCAGAGGACCTCAAAGATTATTTTTTGTTATTACAGCTAAACAAAAACCAAAAACACTTTTCATGTTGACATTAATTTCTGTAACATGGCTTTAAAAACAAAACAACTCCAAAATTCAATAGAGTGTACCCAGGATGGCAATGCCTCAAAATCTGAAGCAGCATGTTGGCATCTTTCCCAGGAAAAAAAATACATACCTGTGTATACACACACTTTTAATTTTTTTTGCAAGATCAATGGAGCTCTGGGGTTTACTCCCATCTCAGTCAGCCAGAGGCAGAGACAGGCTCGTCTGTGCAATCCATGAACACTTGAGAAAGAGTTTGATTACCTGAACTCTGTATGTGTGTGCATCAGAAGTAGTGAACAGCAAGGCTCTCTCAAATCCATGATGCTGAAGCCTTATCCTTCCTACCCAACACAGAAATCCTAATTTGAGGCAGCTGCCGGTGCTTCCAGGACAGAGTTACTAGGCTATAATAAGTAAGCTCCTAACAGCAAGCTGATGAGATTAAAAGAATCCCCTTGGTCATCCCCAGCCAGTTGTGAACAAATCCCAGCAAGGCTGGCTAGGGTTTTTCTGTGGGATCAGGTTACAGAAACTCCTAATCTTAAATCCTCCGCTCAACCTACTGCGATGATGTCTGCAGCTCTGAGCCAGCCAGAAGTGTGACTCAGTTTTTGTGGAAAGAGATGCAGTTCCACACGTACCCTTACACACTCCTGAAGAGGCATCTGAATGCTGTCCAAAACTTAATTACATGGCGTGACAAGCTCTGACAATTAGCTAAGCAGACTGCTTGATGGCTAGGATTTTAAATAAGGATCTTTCAAGGGGGAAACTCGGGAACAGGCATTGCTACTGTCATAACATTCTGAGCTGTCGTGAAACCACAGAACCAACAAGACAATCTACAGGCTTCACAACTGTGACTGCAACGGAAAGAAAAGACCCTGGGGGAAAAGGACCCATTTAACTGCACCTGTACCTCATGGCCATCACCAGGACATCACCCCCTTCCAAGAGGGCAGGAACACAGGAGGATTTGGGTCTGCTCCAGACTCCAGGTGGCCCCCACAAAGCAGCCAGAGACCAGGACCACCACCTGCTCTCACTGGAGCTGGAAGAGGCGTTCTCTGTCAAACCACATCAGAGATCACAGGCAGGTCAGGCCCTGTACAGAGGTCAGCAGGCCCAGCAATTTTGACACCAGTTAGATCCAAAAGTGCACTGCCTCCAAAATCCCCCGCATTTCCACTCCAAACAACCCTGAAGGTTGCTGCTCCTCCACCTCCTCAGTGAAGAGTTTTGGGAAAGGGCTTTTGCTGCCACGCCCCATTTGTGCAGATTTGTCTGATGGCTGCTCGAGGAAATCAGTGTTCACTTACACAGCTCTCACCTCTTTGGGGTTACAAAACAACGCTCCCACTTCTCAGATTTCTCATTTTGTGTGCAAAGGAGAGGGATAGAGAGGCAAGGATTTCAGGATAGCAAATACCCAAAGCGACTTGACAGCAAGCAAATCATCACTTTATAGTGTTCACGGCAACAGCTTATGGCATTGCAGGAGAAGAAACAATTCATTACACAACAAATAAACTACATTCTTGTATTTACAAGGCAGACTTTCAGTGCAGCCAATTACTGTACATGCTGTGGTGACTAAAAGTCTTATGCTACCATTTACAGATTATCTATGAGATGACTCAGTTTTATCAGTTTATCATTTTAATGGAAAAAAAATCGGGGAATGTATTAAATGAATATAGAAGATGGGTTTCAATGGAAGTTGGGTGCCTGTTTTCCTTCGATACATGTGAAAAGCTGTCACAAGTCTAGTAGAAACATAATTTAGTAACAGAAAATATTGTTTCAAATATTTGCTTCATAATTTGCTGATCTTCTAGGATACGCTGGTTGGCAGTTCCTTTTTCCTGACTGGATTACTCCAGGTTTCAGGCTGGTTCTGGATGTACACTCATAATGAATATATATTAATAAGCATGTGTCAGTGTATACGCTCTCACAAAAAGCTAGATTCTTAAGAACTTCACTGATGCCCCTGAGAAATGGATAATTTAATGCTTTATATAGTTATTTTAAAACTTCTTATTTGAGGGTTGGACTTCGTCAGAATTCAGTGGCAACTTGCCAGCTCATTTTTCTTCTTTAGAATCAAGGATCAAACATCTCTCTAGATAAGAGCATTGAAGTGAGCACTGCTCACTTCAACTACATCTGCTTTTAACACCACATGCTAATTAACCGTTGAGTTTCGATGCGAATCCCTCAGTGGCTCCTCAGTCACGATTTAGATGTGCAAGCAAGATTCTCAGACACCGCAAAACAACTTAACTGCAAGTGAATCAAAAGCACTGGATGTTTACACCGATTGAGAACCCAGCCAACTGTCTTAAAATTGCAGAGGCTTCCACTCAGGTAAGCACCACCGCTGAAGTATTTCTCCCCCGTGGATATGCTGCCTTTTTCATTCCTGTTGATGCAGTAAGAAATATCTGCAGCAGCATTTCTGAACTGTGCCCTGGGATTTGCTTGGAATTCTCCCTTTCTTTGAGTAGGGGCTCTGCAGTTGATCTCTGCATGCCAGGGTTTGACTCACATAGTTGATACTGCTGGGGCATAAGTGAGATGCCCTTCTCCCAAGCTGTCACCACCCTCGCTGGAGAATCAGGTGCCAGCTGGCCTCAGTATCTATGGGGGACCCTCACGTGTCACAGTGTTGGACTCCCTCTTGCTCCTCCATCTGGGAGCACAGCCGGCCCCTCTCCCTCTTAAGGCGAGCAGCCAGGAAGGGCCAGAAGTCACTTCACACTGTTATTTGCTGCCTGCCAATCCACGTACCAGAGCCAGTTTCATCTGAGAATCTGTCTTTGAGATTTAATTTTCCTTCCAGGCAAAGGGGTAGCATGACACTGCTGCCAAGTGTATGTTTTGTTATAGCCTCCCATTGCTGCTGAATGCCATAGTTTATTCTGTATCAGGCTGCTCATCACAGCTCTGTTTTATGCTTTTCGAAGTGTTTTTGGAAGACACATGGTCTGAATGAAGACTGCCCAGGACACTGGGCAGTGCAATACTGTGTGGAAATTTCCCTAAATCAGATAAGAGAAGAAGAGGAGGAAGAACGGCTCCCTTGGGTAAGGACCAAAACAGCCATGGCAGTCAGAAAACTACTGGGATTTATCAGTTCAGCTAGTGCTTATTCCAAAATTCAAATGTTCTTTTCCTTCTCCCTGTGTGGGCCAATCCAGCGCACGCTGAAGTCAGCAGGAGGTCTACCTATGAGACTGAAGAGCACATAGGCAAACTTTATAGAAACTTTTTCTTTTAGAGAATAACGAAGTCATCTCCCTGTAGATGTGAAAGAGCTAAATATCAGACATCTGCAGCTACTTTACTGACAGCTGCCCTTCTATACTGAGCCTCTAGTGTTCAAAAAACCTGATGTGCCTCCTGATGTGCTGAACAGGGGGATTAGATCTGACCTTTTGAGAAAAGAAGCAAGGTAAAGATGGGGGTCAGTCTACTTTGCACATGAAACAACAAAACAGACTAAGACTTTGTTCCTAAAAATTATATAGGCTTTCAGACTGAAGCCATTTCAGCCATTTCACTTCTTACACAATCCCCCCCTGCTGAGTACAGCATTCAATCCCTGTGCTTCAGTTCTGCTCTCCAGCCCAATTTTTTTAATACTATCTCCCATCAGCTTCTTGAGGTTTCCAGCACAACACCACTACAGATGGATGCTCTGTGACAGAGCAAGAATGGCATTATGATAATGACAAGGAGGAGGTACCCAGCACACACCTGACATATGGTTATGAGCACAGGGACATGAACACAAACTTGTTAACACAGAATGCATGCTAAGATGCTTTTTGATGTTGTTAGCGGGTACCAAGAAAGAGCTTTTCTAACTTTACAGTTAATTACCATTATAACAACTACTAGTCTTCACTAAAGTGTTTTCTGCTTTTACTAACAAAGCAATTACATACAGTTAGCCATTCCAGTGTTACTTACTCTGTACTCAATCATTACACTGTCTGGATGAAAACTCACTTTAACCAGAACAAATATTACAAGCCATGTGCTGATTTGATTCCTCTGAGACAGGTCTGAAAATGGAAATGGAGGTCTCCCATCTTTCTATTATCTTGGCATTGTCCTGAAGCAGTTCACTAACAGATAGCACTCAGTAGAAGTGAGAGAAAACACCACAGAAATGGAGAAACACAGTATGGACAGGTGGTGATACTGAAAAGGAGTGAGACATGCTGTCATCACATAGGGAGCTTTATAGAAACTTTTTCTAAAATTTAATGTTGCTTAGAAAAAAACACATACCAAAAGGAGCTGCTAGCCACACAGTCAAAGCCAATAATCTCATTTGATTTGGGCAAAATATACAAAACAGCTTCCTATTTCCAAAACATACAGCTTTTCCAGAGTGGCAGCTACTGCATTCCCATCATGCTGATGAAAATCCAGAGCACTGGACCCACCTGTCCAAGGCCTCAGTCAATCGCAGAGAGTCTACCCCAAGCCCTGCTCTGCCTTTCCTCTCCCGAGAGCCCCTCTCTCAAGATATTCAAGCATGTTTGCAAGAAGGGAACAAGCTGCTGCTCAGCCACAATGACACGTCTCCACAAAGGAAGAGTTCAGTTTTTATAGCTGATAGATATGTATGTTGAAAAAGTGCAAACAAACACCTTTGAAGCCAACCACCCAAATGTTAATCATCAAGTTTAGGGGCTCGGCATGTTATTTCAGATGAAGCCAAAGAATTCTTTTATAATGTGTGCCCGTGGAAGCACAACGCAGTGTAGGTAGGTACTGCAGTACAAACTAACATACACTAACAAGCTAGCATTTTCCAAAGGCCAAAGGACAGCTCTGCCACAGGGATACAACAAAATACAAGGATGCGTCAGGTGGATTTCGGCAGTGGATGTGATAGCAAGCAAAGCATATATGAAATATGTATCAATAAATGCACCCTCCAGCTGCTCCTTGTTTTTACTGTCTTTGCTACTGACACTTATATTATAAAACAGTATCTTTCTAGCTTACAGAAAGATCTTGTTCCATCCACTTTTTCAAGGCATGCTTCATAAATCCTATTTGCAGCATAAATCATACCTTACAACAAATTATATTTAGAGGAAATAATCTCCAAAGGTAGTTGCTTCGTATGTGGAATAAAGCCATCCCTTATAATAAAATTCACACCTGTAATATTTTAGCATGCACGGTAGCAAACAAAGGAACCACACACAAGTCCACTTAATGTATCTTTACACAGCTTTAAAAATACTTTTCCTCAATTTTTATTAATTTTTTCCAAAGAGAAAAAAAAAGCCAAAAGCCTTCATAGCCTCACAGTCCTAGAGCCTTTTATCATATTGCAAAGGTGAGAAATGCACTTCAGTTGGTTTCATCAGCACCCCCCACATAAGACTGTCTTTAAAAAAGTCCAGTAAAAGTCTCTTCAAGAAAGATGCTGCCAGAGCCTGAATCAAAGCTGATGGATATGAATTACTTGATCAAAACATGAGAACAGAAAAGCATTTTTATTAAATGGTCTTATGCTTTAATGCCTCTGTACATTTACTCATTGATCTGGGCTTTAACAACAGCTCTCTCCAAATCTATTGCTGGTGAGAGACCTTTTGTGTACTGCACCGTGTCACACACCCCGCTGCAAGTAACAAAAGCCCTAATCAATAGAAATGCAACTGGAGTTTTGGTCATGAACACAAAGAGTCACTATTTGGGGTTTTTTTATCATGCCTGCACATGCAATTTTCTTGGTACTCAAGACAGAGTATTGGTCTAAAATAGTGGATGCTGAGAGCCTTATGCCTGTAATACTAGGGCAGAGGAGCTGTAATTACTATTTAAACGTGATAATTCATATCAAGCAATGAGGTTCCAGTTTAGATTGCTAATTTACAAATAAAAAACACTGGCGGGGAAAACAAAAAATACGCAGTTTCTTCACTTCCTTTCTCTTGGCCTTTTATCTACCTCACACCCAAATACTCCCCTCTAAAGTGGGAGTAATAAAAGTGGGAGCTTCCTGGCTTTCTGGTTCAGTACTTACTTCTAACTTGGAAATTATTCTGAAATACATATTTTATTGCTGATATTCTGTATGTCAACTAAACCAAACCAAACAGTAAACCCCGAAGTTTTGCCTTCACCATAGGTCTGTACCAACACAGAAGGCACCATCAGCCTCACACAGAAATTGCACAGGGGCGCTAATCTGTCCGAAGATAAATTAGCAGAAAAGCCAAGTTTCCAAATGCCCTCTGCTGGCACCTGTCAGTATTACTAACAATTCCACCCTGATCCTAAATTACAAAGCTAACGCTGAAGGGTTACCATTTGAAGATATCATTAACAGGCTGCAGAACCCAGACATCCTCCTGCCACGGGATCCAGCAGCCAAGTCCTCCCCCCTGGATGTGCTGGCTCACATCAGCCAGCAGTGCTGTCACAGGGAGCACCACAGACCCTGTCCCTTCCCACATCCACCCCAGCACTGGGCACAGTACAGGGCTACAGATGTAACAGCATGACCAAAGTGACAGGTGGTTTTTAAATAATTTTACCAATTTTTCCCCAAATTTGTGGATTTCTAAGAACGATGGAATGACTTCCTTATTTCCAATATCTCCCTTAGCCATCCACTAGGAATTTGAAAAAGTTATTAGGAACTGGTAGAGACAAAAGCCAGGTTACAGTTCCTTGCTATTCTGGCGGAGAATTACTAATTCCTTTACTATTACCTTTAAGTGACAGACTGTCATACAGATTGTGTCTGATGATGTTTCAAAGTTATGTTTCACTTCCATGTTAACAACTAAGCCACCATATCCAAACGCACCAACAATTAATAATACAGATTGGGAATGCATATCCTGGAGGGATCACTAACTTCCAGAAGGACGTGATTCTGCGTTTCCATGGTGGAACTCACAGAAATAACTGTTTGGACACTGGTGAAGACATAGGCCTGACAAAGCTCCTATTCTCCCTGGAGCACTCTAAGGGATGAAAGCATCTCAGCATGTTTAAGAAGCGCTGCTGGGAGAGGAAAAGGAGCACTCTTGCCTCTCAGGGCGTGCACAAAAAGGGACCACGTAATAAAACACCACTAGCTAAAAGTGCCTAAAGTCCCTTCAAGAAGAAATGGTCATTGCACTAATGAACTGAAGAGGATGGACCAGTCTGGTTTAAGTCCTGCAGCTGATTCGTGGGCTAGGGAATTTCAGCCTAGATTATTGCTATTCATGTGGAACAGAGACAGTGACAGGGTTGTCTTTTTGATTTTGCACTAGTTTAGCACCTGTATGCATGACAGATTTAAATTTTGTCATCCTCTGCCATATTTACACTTAATTGCTTTTTGGATGGGGTAGGGAAAGAATTCTGTTTGAGCTAAAAACTGGCAGGGTCCCTTGCTTCAAAAGGGGAAATCAACTTGATCTTCACATTCTGGTCAAGTGGAACCCATGATCATTAGCATGTCACTAGAAAGACATTTGGTTTTTGACATGAGAAATGCCAGGATGCAAAGGATGGTAGCAGAGGAAGGGCTGTCACTTCAAATACAAACAGCAGCTTACCTTCATTTTGACACTTACAAAATACACTCCACAAAATACACCAGTGGTAAAGCAGAATAACAATATCCTCTCAGAAAGCCTGGAAAATAGTATTTTCTACTCAAAGATGCTGCATTGCCGCCTTCCTCCCAGCATGGTGATACCTGGAGCTTTCCAAGCTTTACATCTCTACAAGCAACACAGGGAGAGACTTCTAAAGCAGCTCCATGGTATTCTCTTGCTGATGCTCTTCATGGAATTTCAAATCAAACAGACTCAATTTGCTAGAAAGAATATCATACTCCCCAAAGCCTGTAAATTTACTGTGGGAGCCCCAAAACTCCAGCTGTGTTCTCTCCTTTTCGCTAACAGATTTCAAGGGACTTGCACAGAAATAGCACATTAGAATTTAGGAAATAAACACAGAAATGAAGCACAAGTTATATCAAAACGCAGCTGACTCATTTAGCTCCATTTTTTTCTGCAGTGGTAACAAAACTGGGGAAAAAACACTCCAATAAAACCTGACACTAAAACTCAATGCTGTGTCTTCAGGACATTTTTACATATTCTGAACAGGCCCTGGTAAGTTGTCTCACACTGGACTCCAAATATTGAGAAGCATTTGTTAGGTATGTCCTGTAACTGTGCTTTGTAGAATGATTACTAGTGCTTGGAAAATAATGGCTCTAAAATAATTCATAAGAGAATAACAACTATTCTGGATATTAAAAGTATTTAATAAGCCTTGGGTTAAAAATAAAGGTGTAAAAAAATACTGACAAAAATTACACCAAAGATTAACACTAATCCCTTGGAAACAAAGTTCAAAACCTCAAAATACTGTTAAGACAATGAACATATAATACCCTCTTATTTAATTCTGTATCATTTACCACAGTAAATTATTTTCCATGGCTTTGTGGAAAAGGACCTGGGGTTCTGGTGGCTACCACATTAAAAATAACTCAGCAGTTGCCTTCAAGAGTGCAGATCAGCTGTGTACTGGGCTGTAATAAAAGAAAGGAAGCCAGAAGATCAGTGAAAGAGATTAACATGCTCCACTCAGCACTGACAAGACCGTCCCTGCAGTTTGTGGGATCAGTTCAGGGCTCCCGGAGTGAGACTAACAGGGGCACCAGGATGACTGAGAAACTGAAGCATGTGATAAATGAAAGGCTGGGAACTGGGCTCGAGCAGTCTTAACAGAGGGTTAAGGGATGGTGTTTCTGGCTTCAGCTACATAAAGAGTCTCACCAGAGCTGCACGGTAATGGGGAGGCAATGGCCATAACTTGTAATAATTAAAATTCTCACTAAGTATCAGGGAGAGAGGGGGAAAGGAGCAATCACTGGGAGGTAGTTCAACATTGGAACAGGGTCTCTGAAATACGGAGAATCTCCATCTTTGGAGATGAAGACAAAATTTAAGATTAGAAGGGCTCTGAGTAGCCAACCCAGTATAACCTCAAAGCTGGCCCTGCTTCACACAAGGGATGAGACCAGATGACCTCTACATGTCTTTTCCAACATGAATTTATCTCCAGTTCCATGATCTACAGGAAAGTTAGTGCTGTATAGCACAGTAACAGAACACAAACAAGCTGCACATTGAGAGCAAAACGGGAGTTAAAGCACCACAAGACTCACAGCATTTTGGAAGAAGAGTGTGAAAACACAACAGGCTAGCTGAGAGATGGAAGATGGGCCTACGGTGTCCCAGATTGCATTCCAAACACTAAATGAGGAATATATTTTTACTGAGAGTTAAGTTACCTGATAGAGATCAAGGGATACTTTGGCAGACCTAAGCAGTAGGGAAAAGGCATATAGAAACTTTTTACAAAAATTCTTGGAAGTGTGGTTACAAATTATAAGTGGCTTGTCACAGAAGCGACACAGAGTTTAAGTATGGCCACAGGCACAGGCTATTTACATGGTTATGTTAAAAAGTTAGATATATGGTAGAAAAGCCAAACACACAGAATGCAGGATGAGGGGCCAGGCCCAAAGGATATTGATCAGATTACAAATGGATGTACTTTAGTTGACCTGGCACGTATATAAAGCACAAAACTGACAAAGAAAGAAGTATTGTGCACTGATAGCTCTGCAAAAGTATAACTTAAAAACAGCAGAGAAGTAATACTACCATAGATCACAGAGAGTCATAGAGAAGAACATACAAATACCACAGGATTTTTCAGTCATTTTCACTCCCAAAGCATCTGTAAAAGGCAAGACATAGAGACCACAAGAAATGGAAGAAAGAGAGTGCTTCATCACATACTCGCCTCTTCCACCTGATGAGAATAAAGTGATTCAAAACAAAAGGAATGGCCATCAGATGAGACTGACTGGGTTCCCAAAATCACAATGACGGATGCTTACAAAGTACTGAAATCTTCTGGAGAAACATCTCAGTAGCACAATACAAAGTAGCATACTTTTTGACCTCAAGTCCTTGAGGAAGTGTCATGGACAGGGCAGCTCTAAAATACTTTAGAAGGCATTTAGAGTCCTTGATACTGATCCTTCAGGTAGAAACTGTGCCTTCCCTTCCCTCACTCCTGGCCTGTGGTGAAGAAAAAAAGAAAAAGAAAAAATTTGTGTCCAGATCCTCTGTATGCCTTTCACTGGTATAGCCCAACAAGCTTTAAAACAGAGTTTCTTAGTGTTATTGCCATTTGACAGATAAAGGCACTGAAGCACAAATAAGGAAAGATTACTCGGCAGTGCAGCGAGAAAGATTCGAATGGAAGGAGTCCCTGTATCCCAGCAGCATTTCTTATTCATTAGGTCAACACACATTTTATTGTTCATATTTTTGTTATTAGTCTCGATCCACACAAGACCCAGACTGAAGACAATTCAACACCAGCTTACCTTTTCAGCTTGCTAAAGTTGCATTTATATTTCATCTGATGCATACTGATATCTCCTATATGACTGGGCTCAGTCCTCTACACAGATACTGAAAAGCTCCATAGTAGATAAACACTCCTTAATTTTAGTGAGGTTTGTGTAATGCTTCCACCACAGGATGCTCAATTCACATTAATCTGTAGACAGAACTTGAATATCCCTCTTCATTTGGCTTAAGACTCCCAGCAATGGAAGGAGAAGGAGGGGAACTTATACAGCTATGTTTCTTGTGACTAGAAGGAATTACTAGCAGGAAATGCTTTTCCGAGCAGAGAATAACAGAAAATAGCCTAAGCAAAGACTGTCACTGTAACAAGCAGGAGGCCTTTTAACATACCTGTAAACTTATAATTACACTGAAAGCTGAACTTGCAGTGATTGCAACAAAAATCTTCTTGTTCACAGTCTGTATATCCACTGCATCTTCACTGATTAAAGAATGTAAATCAGGGGAAATTTATGACTTCTGGAAATAGATGCTGAGCTACATATTACTTTACAGAGTCACACAGAATTCATGCCCAAAAAGACAAAAGTAAATGAGTACAGTGCTATTTCTGACTTCTGCCATTGAGTAAAGAAGCAGATTTGCCAGGCAAGGGTGCAATACTGTGCATGTGCTGCCTATGACAAGAACTTTCTGGTGTTAATACTTGGTGCACAGCTACTTCCATTTAAAACAGCAGAGTCCTAGGATCTGCACAGAAGCATGTTCCAAAGTATAATGCACCTGCCTAAATGTGAGAGCCACTATTGATCTAAAAATCCATGTAACATAGGCAGCGTGCTTTGCTCCACGTTTTCCTTACAGCAGACATTTCTGTGCGTGGCCTCAAGAGAGGGTTTGCAGCCATTTCCTCCAAGCCAGCGCTCTCGGGAGAACAAATTTTACTGGGAAGGTGCTGCAGCCTGACAACATGCTCCCATTCCTTGGCAAGGACAAATCAAGTGTTTTCAAATTCATCACAGACAGCTTGGTTTCTCTTAGGTAACTTGCTATCTTGCTCTTCTGTGCAGCTGCTTTGAACCTATTGCTCTTGAAAGGCACAATATTGATAGCCCTGACTTTGATTTAACAATGTACTGAGGCAGTACACCCCCACCCCAGCAGTGCCAAGAGATCGCAGCTAACAGGAAATTATTGATCCTGCCACCTAACTCGGCACTGCAGTGCCATTTACTCAAGTCCTGCCATCCTCTGTGTCTACAACACATATAAGTACAGGCAACCACAGGAGGAAGCTCCTACTCAATGATCTGTCTCTTAAATTGCCGACAACTTGCTTTATAAAAATCCCTGTCAGTAGAGTAAACTACATCCAGTTTGATATAGCCACTGGCATACCTGCTAAACCTGCCACACACAAAGCCTGATTATATTGGAGCATTTCATGAGGTGAACATCTGATTCACTACAACCAGCTAGAAGCCACTAAATTCATTTCACATCCTCCGAGACACATCAAATCCAACAACAGATTTGCAGTGGCTTCAAAGTAGCTGAAGTAAAAGACTCTGTATTTCATTACAAGCTGCCTATGCCCATGCATTTCCATCTCTGGCCACACAGCCTTTACTTTGAACTGCACAAATAAATTAAGGTCATTGTCAAAACAATTGGACAATGTCACCCTGGATGAGCTGAACAGAGACAGCAAGTAAGCAGTGGCTGTACGGGAGAGCAGACAGCAGCAAGTAACTAAAGGGGAAAGCAAACTCTCTTTCACAAAGGTGAAAATGCCTGATTTTTCAATGCTAAGAACCCCAGTGGTCTGGGATATTTTAGGCAGACACTGACAAAATGGACAGCATTAAAACTACCTCAGTGCCTGCTGCAGTGAAACAGAACAGCACATTGTATGGGCCAGCCAGCACAGCTCTGAGCAGTCACCATTACTGTTGCCTATTAAAACATGCCAAATGGACCCAGTGCCTTAGAAATCTGGCTGGTTTTACACATTTGGTTTTGTGCCAAATTAGAAAATTATTTGCCAGAGCAGATTATAACAGGGAGAATTGTGACTGCCTATAACCCTCGCTCTGTGCTTGGGTTAGTGTCTCCTACGTGACATTTTTGAGTGAAAATCCTGGCCCTTGTGCATCTGAGGATTCTTCTCCCTCAAGAGTCAAGGGGATCATAGCTCAGCCACAAACTGGTACAGAAAAACACAACAGCAACAAAAAACACCCTCACTATTAGGCTGCCAAAGCATGAAGAAGTACAGAAGCAAGATCTGCTTTGACACAGATCAATTAGCAATTTCATGCCCTCTACATGCCTGGTATGTGCACGTAAATAAGGTGTTCATGAACATGATGCCTTCCCAAAGTTCAGCAACAGTCAGACTTTAGAGTGCACAGAGAGATTTTCACCCAGGTCCGAGTGTCAGGAAGATGCAGCAGCAGCTGTGGTGCTATAAACCCCTCTCCTTGTTGAACCCTGCTGCTGTCCATCACACCCCAAGCAGCCATCAGAACCCCTCCGCATTCCTCCACATCCAGTTTTATCCCTTCATCTGCTGCTTTATACCTACAGCAGAAGGCGGGGGCAGAGTGACTTCTTCATAACATGAAATGAACTAACTCATTTATTAAATTGAAACTCTAGAGAAAACTCTGGAAGCTCTCTTAAGATGGCCAGTAAACAGAAAGACATTTTCTTCTGCTGGGGGAGGTCAGGGGTTGGGAGGGACAGGGCCAGACTGGCAGGACTACCTGAAGTGTCCAGGAAATTCAGTAAGCCACAGAGAGTGAGAGCACAAACAAGTTCTCCCCATCCGCAGAACTGGTGATGGAAGTGCTGAGGAAAAGGGAACAAACACACTGCTGTTGGAGAGAGACGAGAGCCAGCAGCTCAGTTTGCAGGTAAAGAGAATGAAGAGGGACTGCGCAAGTTGTGAACAGGCCTGTGAGGGACAGAGGGAGATTCTGATAGGAGATTTCAGTCCTCTCTGCAGGACAAACACAAAAATACTTGTACCAAAGAACCACACCCACAAGGCTGATACCAAATTAGCTTAGCACATGGCTCTGTAGATTCTGCTCAAGTATTTTCCATTTGATGACAGACTGAACTGCTACTCATTGAACCAGGGTTATCTCCCCCATGCATTACCAGCCTGGCAATCAGAAGGAAACCTGGCAAACTTGACTAAGAACAAGGACAAAGTAATCTTCTCTCTGAGGCCTGCTGCCAAGCAACAGAGCTGCGTGCCTGCCAGCAGCAGCACTTACACCGGGGACATGCTACAGGAGCTGCTCTCTCTTCCCGGCAGGTAAGCATGTGTCACCTTGGGGCAGCCCATCTGCTACCTTCACCACTTGATGGACATGGAGCAGGATGCAGGAGGGGCACAGCAGGAGTTAAGAAGATAGCATTTTGGCTTGTCTCTGCCATCAGCTCTCAGCGATGCACTCCCAAGTGCTGGCAACTTCAAGATACAAGGCACCGGTTGGCCTGATAACATGTTCTCCCTACCCTGCTGCTCCGAACAGCCATCCCGTGCTGTAAATAAGGCAGCATCGAGTTCCCAAGGAAACCGGAGCTCCTTGGTACTGCTGACTCCGATTTTCCAGTTCATGCAAAGCAGGCAGACCAAGTTGGGTCAGATTCTGTAGGAGACCTGATGAAGGACTGCTCCCAGGATTCCTCAAGAGCTGACAGCACAATGGCTTGGCCATTATGCTCCAAGCTCATTATTGGCCATGTCATAAGATTTCACTGCCATTCACCACCTCAAAGTGGTTTATTCAAATACTGCTGTGTGATATACTAATGGTGTTTTCCTGTGGTGCTGCACTGAGAAAAACATCTGGAGAGAGTGCAGGAGGGTGAAAAAGCCAGATAGTTGCAAGTACATATCAAAGTACGTGTGAAATTTCACACAAGAGCTCGTTGATACCTGCTCTGTGGGCTCTGACAGTAGAATGACACACCACAACTAGCCAGAGTCCTTGCACCCATGCTTCCATAGGCTAAGGCTGAAACAGTTCTTCACTACTTAGGAAACTTGCTGCTTCCCAGACAGTTGACACCTGAGTACCAAATAAATTTCTTTCCAGACTGGGTTATATATTCAAGGATATTGTGCTAAAGAGCAGAAAGTTTTCTTCTAACACTTGTAATGTTTTTGGCTTCTTTTCCACTTGTTTTTCCACAGCCTTTGGCATCATCTTCAGCTTGTGGGGAAAAGGGAATCATACATATGTTCCCCCAAATCAGGTAGTCTAGCGCAGCACCCCAGCTCGAAGTTGATATCTCAGTTAATATTCCTTTAATCCTGTCCATGGTAGTTGTGCTACAGAGACCTCATCAACACTGGGTTTGCATGCAAAACCAACTTGCTTTCTGTATCCTCTTCTCCGGCAAACCCCACTGCCAACTTTTAAAAGGCAGTACTCTTTATACCCACCCACAGCACGTAGCTTAACTTGAGAGTTTTTAGCTTGGAAATTATACTACATTTTAAATTGTAGTTCTAAGTGGTTGCAGAACATTTTAGCAGATGCTTTTTGGCCCTGCCCTCACTCCCCACGTCTCCCTTCCCATTTCCACTTGTCTCAGTCCACTGGAGTGTTTTGGACTCTTTGCTGATAGTTCAGATAGGGGAATCAAATCAAGTTTTAATCAAGCATTCAAATCACTTCAGGTAGACCCATTCGACAGCTTCCATAACCAGGCACTCTTGTGACAAAAGCCACCGGCGCATGAAACTCACATATGCTGTGCCAAAGCCGGAGTAGTAATGCAATACAGCCACCAGGGACTCTCCCCAGAAGACTGCTAACTATACTGTGCAGATAAACTTAGTATTCATAATTCTAATTCATCATGAGAGATGCTAAATTGGGGAGGAAGAGAAGGGTGGTACAGAAAATCTCCCAGAAGCCCGAGGTCCGTGCCTCTGTTCCATATGCATCAGAGAATCACTGGATTGTTTCTTGGAAAAACAGAGTTCTTGAGTTATGTGAGCAGCTCTTCTCGGCATAGCTGTCCTGAGAAGTACTCTCTCTTCCAGCTATTCTCTCAGATAAGTGAGGTCACCTCCTGGGGTTAGCCAAGGGGTACAAAACCTACGGGAGGCCGAGAGGCAGCAACCATGCACAACAACGTGGATGAATAAGCAGTTTGGTGCTGAGCCCTGACAGCACAGTAACCACAAAGGTAAGTTTGCTTTCCTCAAGGTCCAAATCTTTCTGCTAAGCACAGAAAAAAGAAAGTTGTTCTCACTTGACAAAAACCTTAAAGCAGGTCCCACATGGAAACTGTCACACAAGAACACATTTTTAGTTTCAGGCAAAAGCCCAACTGCTTCTCTGTGCTCATGCAAGATACATTTTTAGAACTACAGCAGCATCATAACAGTAGTCTATCTAGTCCAAACTTGACACTGGGAATGCCTTCCCCTCTTAGGGAGTGGTGCTATTATACAACTGCATTTCTAAGGACTTTATTTTTCAAAGTACTGAGCATTGACACAAATTACTTTCTCTCTTTGACATCCACAAAAATTTTACTGCTAACTTCAATGCAAAAAGAGTTTGAACAACAATACGTGCCCTTAAAAATTCCACCTGGAAAGATTGTTACAGAAATATGAATACTGGCATAAATGCAGTCTGAACTTACATATGCAGGTGCAAGCACCAGAAGAAACAGAAGGACAGTGTTAAAAAGGGCCCGTACTGCTAATGAAGACCACACCAAGGTTGTGGCAGTGTCACATCCACCGTTCCTATCTTCCTTAGCCGAGGAGGAAAACAAGTAATGGGTGATAACCTGGCCTAACATTTATGGAAGGTGAAGTAAGCAAGGATCTGCAGGAAAGCACAGCTCTGAAACCACTGCTGAATCCCAGAGAGCACAAAAGATCTGTCCAAAACCACACTTGTTACATCAGGAAGAACCCCAGAAACTTAACATCTGGCATCCTTTGTCCTCTGCATCCCATACAACTGATCCTTGCCAAAACCCCTCTCCTAGAGCTTGTGGACATGGCTATGTCTGTACAAGTATGCAGATGAACAAAATCTATAACAAAATTAGCATCAGCAGGTAAAATCAGCTTTTTTGAAGATTTTTTGAAATAAATACTACTTTCTCCTTCCAGAAGACCTCCCACTGAATTTTGTTATGCTGATTTCCCTACCCACAATTTCTGTGATACTCAGCCCCTAACTGCAGCAGCAGAAAATCCCATCTAAGTTTTCTTCATAAATTAAAACTCATTCTGCTTGTCCATCCTTTATTTAGAGCACCTCACCATTCTCAGAGTTGCTCAGACCTCAAACTCTCTATAGGTTATCCTAAGTGGAAAACTTCTGCATCAAAAACTACTGTGACACTTCATATGAGTTCCTCGTTGTTTTACAGCTCAGATAGTAAGGACTGAACATTCAGTCCAAGGAGGTTAACAGGATAGACTATTGTATGACAACAGACAACCTATTTATATTAACACTCATCATATTCCCCCAGGGTTGGAACTTTAATAAAAAGGAGATTTTCTCCACTTGCAGGAAAATAGAAATGCTTCCAAAGCTAATAGTACTTTTAGGCATCTTAAAGTAAAGGAAGATTCATTTTATAGGAAGATTCTGGCGACAACATGTCTCTCTTGTTCTTTATTTATGATAAAATCAAATTACAGTAGGACAGTTAATGAGCCACTTATATAGGCCACACAAACAAGAGACGCTGCAGTACCAAACTCTTTAGTCTCTGAGTCTGTTTAAGAAAAGAGTTTTATAATTCGAACACATTCAAAAAAAAGAAATCTACACCAGAAGTAGGACCAGACACTGAAATTCCAATCTGCAATAGGCTGTCTGTAAGATGTAAGGCATCTCCCAGCCTCCGCTAACACGGAGCAAAGGAATTGCATCCAGCTTGTGTTGGAATGATACATTTCCTCCTCCCACTTTCTTTTCTTGACAAGATGAGTTTCCCTGGGATGAAGGGAAAAGAGAAGCATGTGGCAGTGATGCATACAATCCTGGTTCTGTGATAAGCAGAGACTGCAAACCCACCATGCTGAATCCTGCCAAACATATGCTCATGTGAACTAGATTATTGGGCTTCTGCTGGTTGAGTTGTTTATTTAAATCATGCCAGGAAACTGAATTTACATCTCCTAACACCGCTTTTCTTCCTGCATTCTAAATTGTTTATGCTACATTATTTGGCCATAAGATTCCATTTAGAAGGAAAAGAAAGCTCTCCAAACTCTGTCAGTATTCACACACAACCTAACGTAGGGAAAAAAAATGAAACTCAATGAGAATCTCATCAATAATTTGTGGCATATATAACACTCAAAAAGATTAACTTCTTTAAAGGTCAGGTTCTACCAGTGGATGGATAAAAGCTGTCCTACCTTGTGGATGAATTTACCATTAAGAATGCTGTTACTTGCCTTAATGAGACACCCCTAACATTTGATACTTGTGAAAAGATATTAAAACATTGATCCTTTTTAAGTTCAATCCAGTCATTAATAGAACTTGGGGGAGAAATGGTATACACATGTACAAACAAATGCTACTCAACACAAGACCAACATTTGAAGCTTTAAGCAGCCTTCATAAATAATGCTCCACTTTCAGCAAATGGTGATTTGTCAGTTCTTGGTTCTTTGAGAAAAAAAAAGAAAAAAAAGGG
>VYZQ01042721.1:70221-105786 GCA_013400655.1 Mystacornis crossleyi | reverse complement strand
GGGAAAGGTGCACTCCCACGTCCTTTATATAAAACAAAATTTTGAGTTTAGACTCCTGGGACCAAAATCTCAGTTGTAGGCCATTTCAGAAAACAAAACTTACACCTGACAAAACAACAAAGACTATTAACCACCTCAATCTACTTAAAATCACTAAGAAATGAGGAAGTCAGTGTTTATTCTATAGGGGATTCTGTGCTTCAAACACAGTCAGGACTTGGCCACAAAAAGGCGAATACAACTTTTATAAAATACTGAACAAATTAGAATTCAATCTTTGCTTCATAAATCCAAGTTACTGTGTTGATAGCCCTTTCACTTTAGGGTATGAAAAGAAAAATCAATAAACGGAACAATTTCCATAGATATTACACACACTTCCCAATTTCAAATAGGACCAGGAAAGGTTATACAAAGGACACAGAAAAGAACATTGCATGGCATTACCATAGAATTTAGAAAAAGTTTGGTTATGAACAGCATCTAAAATGGGTTATAGGATTTAAATCTGATGCCTTGAGACTAATTTCCTACCTCAGCTACAGCCTTGCACAGAGAGTGTGGCAGCACTGTAAGGTGATATTGCTTACATATTTTCTGCGAAGCCCAGTCTATTAATCGTGTGATTTATAATACCATCATACTGCAAGTCCTGGGGTCTTGTATCACTGTAAACATACCTGAGTTTTCTGTCCCATGAAATGCTTTTGAGATCTCACCATTCCATGGTCACTTTTGTCCTACTATTCAGTTCAAAATGTTCTCTGCTTGGCATCCTCTGAGCTACCAAGCATTACTATTCTGCCACCATGCATGTTAGCTCACACTCAAGCTTCTCAGATGTTCCACTGCTGTTGTTTTCTGTGCATAAAAGTATGGATGGAAAGAAAAGACACCTCAGCTGTCCTTCCCATCACACAGATGCTTCTTAGGTGTGTAGCTGTACAGACGGAGGGCAGGATACAGCCTCTCAGCTCCTCGACTTGTGTCCTCCTTAGCATCAGGATCTCTCCTGGTTTTGAGCACTGTACACTTCTGATCAAAGGGACTGACTGTATGTGCATGCCTCCATTCATATATGCTTGGCCATTCCTCATTTCCATGCCTGCTGGTCATATCTCTTCCTAGCAATTTGCTGTCATTAATTCTATTATTGTCAGTGTTGTACCATTTTCCTTTCCCGTAGATTAGCTCTCTGCTAATGTTTCCATCCTCTTGTGTCATAGAGCATCCCTTCTTAGTCATCTGTCATTTTAGCACCAGCACATGTGCTCCTGCAGTTTATTTACTACAGCTCCAGGCTCCCTCCTCCCAAACCTGGCTCCTTCCTTCCCAGCTAGACACACACAAACTCACGATTTCCACTGGTCTCCAGACTAGGTTTGTCAGTGTGGGGCAAAAGTTCAGACAGGCCAAATCTCAGCAAATCTTGCTGCTCACCAATTAGTAGGCACCAGCAGCTACAGGTAGGAAAGCCAAAACCTTGGTGGGGTGGGCTGGTACAGCTGCCCAGCACAATCTGTGAAGCAGCGTGCGCTGCTTTTAAAGCTGCCTGCCAAGGGAAGGATGCAAATGTCCAGCCTCTGCTCAAGGCATGACTAAGTTGGCAGCATTTCAACTGGAAAAAATTCCTATTCGCTTCTCAACCTTGTCCTTCCTGAAAGTGTATTCCATATCACCTGCCAGATGGCCCCCTTCACACTGAACTTGTGCTCCCATGTCCTGCTGAGACAAGGTGTCCCACATTCACTCCTCATCACAAGCCACGGAGAGGACACTCCTGTTTTCTTACACTTCGTCCTCCGCAAAGTAGAGTTGAAAAGTCCACCTTTCCGGCTTGTTTGTCAGCATAGCCTCTTCTCCCTCCCACAGAAAACACAGTTCTTGACACCACCTCCCACAGGAATAAAAAAGAAAGGCTTCAGCACTTCCCAGCAACCACATTAAGTTTGATGAATTGTCTGGCAGTGGCACCTGCTGCTAAGGATACAGATGTACAGGATGAACTAACAGGAATTTCTCCAGGAAGCAGATGATATCACTGCAGATATGTCACTGTACAAATATGTATTTTTCCTCTCATCTGACCAATGATTTTAGCTTTGGCAAAGGCTTCAGTGTAATAGCTTAGGGGGACATACAACTTCAAACAAACTTTGCAGAAATCCTAGCAGTAAAACAAGAACATACGGAGAATTTCTTTATGTTCCACTGAGAAAAGCTGAGCTTCATTTTGAGTGGGAATTTGCTGTATTTAAAACATCGTTAAATACAGCCCCAGGAAAACAGAAAACAAACAACCTGACGTAGTTCATAGTGAGAACCTGAGTATCCTTGAAGCTGAGCTCTGCTCTGTGGCTACCCACATTTTCTTGTGGAAACACATACACATTCATGTTATTAGCTCAATATCAGGAAAGCAAATACTTCTACAGGAAAATTCCACTTCAGATAAGCAGATCAAAATTCAGACGGAATTAGTGTGCACCAAGTATGAGATCCAGCAGAAGAATCTCCCATTCCACTTCAGAAAAAACTACAGTAGAATAGACCCCAGAATATTCATTATAAGGTAGATGCAACACAAAATACGTACTGCAAACCCTGAGAGCATATTGGTCACTTGCACAAGGACTATCAAGAGACTTAAACGGGCTGCACAAAAATGCTATTATTATTACGATTATTATTGCTCTTAACCATCAGGGCAAGGGGTTTTTTTTAGGGTGGGCCCATGAGAACAACATAAAAGGTCAATTATCCAGTTCCTTGTCTGACTTTTTTGGCTGTTCAGAATACACAAAACAAGTGCAAAGCTGCTATCAAAACAAACTCGTGATTTTTCATCATCTGGCATTTTCTGTTCCAGGCAGCATCATTCTGGTATGGATGGTCCAAAATGGATATATATTGCTAAGGGCAGGAACAGGACAAGGAGAGCCGGGTCAGGTACAGGAGGTTGTGCTGTTCAGGTGTGTCGAGTCAATTAGTCTATGATGAGAGCCATTAAGCTACTAATTCCGAAAGCATTAATTTAAATTAGTTTGCAGGCTGCTCTAAGTTCTGCAAAAGATAAAAATTTCTCTTCTGGCTTCATCAGTTCTGGCTATAGTCACACTACCTGATTACATCCAAGGGCCTTCCTTTGCAAGGCTTCTGCAGGATGTATACAAGGACTAGATTTCTATGCGGCTCATAAGGACATTCGTGTTTATACTAAATAGGATTTAAAATTTATTTCTACAGTATGAAAGAAATGAACCACTAAATGAGGGGCTTCTACTCTGTGCAGTATTGGACAATGTCCAGATATGCTGGATCAATGTTTTGGTAATTTTTGTCATACCTACAAAGTACAACCCTTTTGAAACTGTTACAGTTTCTTATTTCAAAATAATTAGAAAATTATTTGGGACCCAGGTGCAGTAAAATCTGCGAAAAAAATGTTCAAATCTTCCTTTCTTTTTTCAATTTTAATTCGAGGAATCTTTTTTCAGGGTCTATAGATTATGGGTGTCTACAAGAGATGCTTGGGATGCTTTTGCTTTGTCTTTGGCATTAGCAAAGCAGAGCAGAGGATCATGACGATATCTTGGCACTGACAATGTTTTGAGGATTTGGCAAGTATACAGCTTTTCGACTTGAAATAATGATTTCCAACCATTATTCCAGGCCAAGTACAACTGCCCTACAATGCAGCCAACCTTCCAAAGACTCCTGCCTCCTATAGCCTTGTTCCAGACCTGTAAAGGTATTTTTAGCCTCCTAACATAGGAGCGAGATAGCACAACACCTTTCCAAATCTCAACACCAGGCTTCTTTGCTCACTCATCAAGGTATTGTGCTCTAGAACTAGAAGACACACTTCCATATTGATGTGTGCTTTATTGTGTACAAAATTGCTTGGATTTTGTTGGTCTAAGGACTATTTATGTGGACATTATTCTGCCTGATTTCCATTTTGTTATCAATCTGCACACTGTCTGTCAGGAATACTCCCTCAAGCAGTGTGCTCCAGCAGGTTGACCCATCAGACCCTATTCTGTAACAAGCTGAACGTGACCAGAGGGGCTTAGCTCTCATTGTGGCCTTTCCTGGCCTTGCACTCTTTTATTGGACAGTCTCTGCCTTTGTACTCAATATTCTTCAGTTAACACTTTGAATTGTTTGCCCCACAGGTAAAATTCATTGCTTACGCCTGCCAACACAGTGGCTTTAGAATTGACAGAGGAAAGCTTATAGGCAGAAAAGCACCAAGAGTCTGCTGCTTGCATGCCACCTCCTGGCATATCAATCCCACGGAGTCATGTCCTCACAACACATAATCCTAACAGAGCAGTAGCACAACAGCTACAGAACTTAGGGGTCTAAAACATCTCTCTTATGAGAAGACACTGAGGGAGCTGGGCCTCTTTAGAGAAAAGAAGATTGAGAGGAGACCTCATTAATGCATATAAATATCTCAAAGGTGGGTGCCGAGAGGATGATGCCACTCTTCAGTAGTGCCCAGCAAGAGGATGAGGAGCAATGGCCATAAACTAAATGACAAGAACATGCATCAACATGAGGAAGAACATCTTTACACTGAGGATGGCAGAGCACTGGAACAGGCTGGCCAGGGTGATTGTGGAGTCTCCCTCTCCAGAGATATTCAAAACTCAGGTGGAAAGTTCCTGTGTCATGTCCTCTGAGTGACACTGCTTTGGCAGAGGGGTTGGACTGGATGATCTCCAGAGGTCCCTTCCAACCCTAATGATTCTGTGAAATTATTTAAGGATCATTCATAGTACTGCTAAAGACAAGGCAATTTTGTGAGTGAAAAAAAATGACACATAGCATTTATGTAGTTTTTATCTGACCTTGCTCACATGCCTCATGGCTATTTGCAGTTCCTCCTCTAAGCCATGCCAAGCTTTGTACTCTGAAATGTCTCTCATGATGGGGCTTCCTAAGTTACCCATACAAGCAAAGACTTGATACTTCACAGCACCGTTCTGGCTGGAAATAATCTAGGAAGCAAATGCCCTGAAATTCCCAGCAAAGACATAAGAATGCCCAGTGAGTGGGAATGAATTTTTGCTGCCCCTCTCCATTCCACCTCAGCTGTTCCACTGCACTTCTCGGACCGAAGTGGGAGTGCTGACAGAATAATTCTCAGATGGAAACAGAAGTCATCCCGGTCAGGGCTCTTTCTCAGATCCTGACAGGCAAAAAGCTATTTTAAATGTGCTGATTTTCAGGCATGTGGATGCCTCCACAGCCTGTGCACTACAGACTGGAGAAAGAGAAAACCCTCCTTCAATAAATTTTAGACACAGCTCTCCCTTCAAACTCTGACAGACACCTCTTGCAAGTGCCAAGAGTACAAGAACAGGGCACAAACTTAGAAATAGCCTTCTCGGTATCCAGCCTCCAGCAACATGTGTCTTGGGAAATTCTCAAGCTAGAACTGGTATATTTATGTTTAAATGCTTTTGACAGATCTGCTAGCATAATACTGTCTAATTGCTTTTGGCACCCAACACGTCCAACAGCAGTAAGTTCCTCAGGTTAACCAAACACTGCATGAAAAAGTCCTTACCTGTTCTGCGTGTACCACCTGGCAGTTCGAGTGGCTGTCCTACAGCTTTTGTACGGTGAGAAGCTGAGGCAGCCAAACATTCCTGACTCACATCTCCATGTTGTCTGTGACTGCCAAAAGGTTACATGTGCACCCAACCCTTCCCTCTGCCCAGCTCCCCTTATCTATAATAGCATCAGCCACAGTTGCAGGACCAGGTTCTCTGGGAGACACTGAGCTCAGTGGCTGCTGCAGAGGATTAAAGATATTAGTTTCCAATTTGAAGCATATAATCATGCGGGATTTTAGAATCACAGAACTGGGAGAGACTTGAAAAGATCACACAGATAACAGTAGAACAGGTCACACCTACATCACCCCAGACAAATACTTCATCATTTAACAAACCTGAATCTTCTATTCCGTGACTGAAGCCTATTACTTCTTAACCTATACCTAACACCTACAAAGAAGAGCTATTCCCTTCCTCTTTCCAGCAGCCATTTACATATTTGCAAAATGTTGTTAAATATCCTCAGCCATCTCTTTTTAACCAAAGAACTCCAATTCATTAAATCACTGCCTTAGATTTTATTTTGACCTTGATCATTCCCACTGCACTCAGATCAAATTGTCCAGCTGATCCCCGTCTTTCAACTGTAGCTCCCAAAATCTGAACTATACCCCAGCTGAGACTATACTTAGTGTCAAGGAGATGGATCATTTCACAGGTCTCACAAGTGATATGTTTCAGTTTTGCATTGCAAGATGGCTTTGCCTTTTGAAGCAACACAGCATTTGGGACTTAAATTCACCTTGTGAACCACAATAAACCCCAGATCTTCTCTTTGTAGGCCTATTTGTATTTGTGCAATTGGTTATTTTTGAAGTGAAATGTATTGCATTTATCCATTTATTTCAGGCTGTATCTCCAGTTTGTCAACATCGTTTTGGCTACCAAATGCATCTTCACTCTTTCCTGCCCCCTCAAAAAATCAGATCAGGACTGTGATGCCTTTTCCTGGGCTTAGAATTAAAAGCCAAACATGGTTAGAGTGGGAAAAGGGATTTTACCTTGGAGTTTATTAAGGATCCTTATATCCAGGCAGGAGCACCCGCAGGAATGCCCCCTGGACAAATGCACAGAATGCAGGTTGGAAAATGCACCCCGGAGAATACACACCCAAGGCTCCCGCGATGGTTTGCTTATACAATTACAGACATTGCATATTAACATATCTATCATAGATTTTCCAATGGTAGGCTCAGGAGGAGCCCCCTTGCAGGGAATACTCCCCCTGCATGGGTCTATCTTAGTTTACAGAATATGTTCTGGAGAGGACCTTGGGTCTGGGGCTCACTGACCCCCTAACTACGAAGTTTCTAAGATGTTTAGTCTCTTGGCCTAACAGAACTTTGGGTCTAGGCTAATTATCAAACTTAGGGAATTACAAGTATGTGGGCTAAAAGCACTAGGGATACATAAAAGTGCATAAAAGTGTATATGAAGGGGGATATGAGAGGAATATATGAAAAAGCAAAAAGCTTTATGTCATCAACTGAACAGTAGCTGTAACAAAGTACATGGGGGAGAAAAAACCCTTCAAATTCTAAAAGAGTATTTTTTAAACTGAGCTATGAATCAGGGTCTGAACTACCTTCAAAATAGTGCCTTCTTAATATCACAGGTGCAGCTCATCTCTAATGAGGTTTCACAGGATAATTAAACCCAGACAGCTTGGGCAAACATCCAAATCTTCAGTTATTCACCTTATCTAACAACTCTGGCAAACAGTTGGAAGTGTTGTAATTCTGAACACAAAGAGCACATAATATCTGGGACCACTGACTGAATACTTGAGATACCTCTCATTGCTTTATCCACAGTAGGCAAAAATAGCATTAAATAAAGTGCTGCAGTTAGAAAATACTTTCTCATGTTCTTGGTATTTTAGGCAGCTCTGCTATTGGTACAATTATACCAACAGTTTTGCTGTGTCACTTCTTTAAAATACCCATTCAACTATTTTTGTGCAGTGCTGATGGCTAACCTAGGCCCTGCAACATATTTCTAACTCTTACCCAACCTCCCAAAAGGGGAGCATACAGTGAGGCCAGCACACAGAACACAGGTAGCCAGGAGTAAAGCATTTTTTCTTGTCCTCAGACTTTATACACCTCTTGGAATATACTTTTAACTATCCACAGTCCATATTCATCCTCTTCAAAAGCGCTTTATTGAGAAGAGCACAAAACTCCTGCTTCAGAAGTGGAATGGGCCTCCCAAGAGTGGTGCACTGGCCGTTCATTTGGGCAGCCCTGAAGGGGCAAAGATGGCACTGGCATTTACATTCATGACACAGATTTTATTCCCATGATACCTCTGTTATACATTCATCCTCATTATACAGACTTGGAACCGAAAAGCAAGAAGATTAGGTGACTGAATTCCATCACCAAGTCTGCAATAGAATCTAGGTCCTGCACCCAAGCCCAGTGCTTTCCATGCTAAGACGTGTCAAGCAAAATAAAACAAGATAGATTTTTAAACTCCTTATGTTTGCTAATCATCCTATAACTGAACCTAACACCTCAGTAACTTAGCTTACAGCGTGGAGATACTTTGACTTACTCAGTTTTGCTCCTCATCTTAGAGCAATATGCCTCTCACTTTACAAAGTTGTTATTCCAAGTGAGATTTCCCGAATTCACTTATGTTACAGATCAGCCTCACAATGTGGGAGTGCATGAGAAAACAGTATCCTCTACCCCGAATACCAGCAACGTTGAAGAAAATAAGCTGTGCCACCACACTAGAAAGGAAAAAAATGAGTTGCCAATAGCTTTGGCAATTGGGTTGCTGAAGCAAGACCGCCAGTCCCCAGCTCCACGCTAAGCTAACAGAAGGCCATCCAGCCGTACGTGGGCACAGCACAGCCGCAGGTGCCCGTGTCACACGGGAAGTGCCAGCAAAGCAGAAGGCAGGTGCCTGCCACTGCTCCAGGCACGCAGGGGTAGCAAGAGCAGATATACAGAGTGTCAGACAAGCGTGTGTGGCTGCATCCCAGGGCCCAGAAAGCGAACGGATGAATGCACTTGAGCGCTGTGGCCGACTGCGAGGTTACCATGTGTGGATTTGCATCGTTCTGCCCCAGGCACTAACGGAATGGACAATCTGCACACACGGCTGGCACGGTTACTTCCAGTGGCACAAAATCCAGCAACTTGCTCTGGAAGGAGGATCACACGGTTATTCAACTCACAGGGCACATCAAAATCTGCAGGAACATCTATTTCTCAAG
The DNA here is from genome assembly GCA_013400655.1 of Mystacornis crossleyi. Classification (NCBI taxonomy): domain Eukaryota; kingdom Metazoa; phylum Chordata; class Aves; order Passeriformes; family Timaliidae; genus Mystacornis; species Mystacornis crossleyi. Next base: position 96,924 of record VYZQ01042721.1, on the reverse strand, counting down.
GTCCTACCAGCAATAGCCCGGAGCAAAACATATTTGAAATGTCTCAGGGAGGGGGTGAAAAAAAAACAAACAAACAAACAAACAAACAAACAAACAAACAAACAAAAAAACCCACAGGGTTTTGTTTACCCCTTTACAACAGTAAAGTTGGTCACAAAATGTTTGGTAGTTTTAAAGTAACACTTTCAACACAAAGTCCTGACTGTAAGTACAAAATCATGAAATTATGCCACGTTTTAAACCACTGAAAATAATAATCTGAATTCTGTCAAAATGCAATTTAAATCTGCATAGATCTTATGAAGCTTTAAAGAGATCTGAGTTAAGCAGCCATGTTTTATGTACAGTTTTAAAAAGCACTCTTGCAGAAGGGTTTTAAAGGACTACTATTTTTGTATATAAATTCCCAGGAATTTCCAGGCTGGAAAATTTAAAAAAAAAAAAGAGCCATGCAAAAATCAAGGACAAACACTCGCACAAAACAGCGTACAGGTGGGAATGAGCAGCACGCCCTTCCAATCACAATATATCAGCCCAGGTCTCTGGAAGCTTGTATGGTGTGAAGCTACAAGTCTCTGTGAAGCTGAACTCGCACAGAACAGGCCCTTTGAAAAGTCGCCTTTGGTTGAGTGGCAAATTTTGCATGGCTCAGTAGATTTTTAATTATTCACACTCAAGTAACTACACTCCTACTGGAAATCAAAATATGAACGTACGATACCTTGTTGGGAGTGTACAAGCAACACAGGTCCTTCCCAGAGTATCAGCGGAGCTGGGCTCAGACTCATCTCAGCCAGCTGCTCCCCTCCTGGGTGTCTGCCCCGCTCTCGCAGTTGGTCTCGCACAGACCGAGAGCTGAGCCCTGATTCATGATTTCAGGCTCCAGCCATGGAATGCAGCCATTGAAAACCCAGAACTATTTTTACCCCTGAGCAGCCACAGCATTTCTGCCCCATAAAGACTGCTGAAGCTGATGCCTTACCCTGCACACACACCCACCCTGAACCTAACCAGCCACGATGCATGGTTCCCTGGCATTTAGTGGGGTTTTTAACTGCGCAGTTGCTACCAACAGGACAAAGCAGCTCAGCCTCCGGCATTACTGTCAGCCCTCAGAAGTCAGATATTTGATCCCAGTTGTCAAAATTAGAAATTCCTCAGAAATGCTTTGCTCCAGGAGATAAGATTAGCTCAGAGCACTAACTGTCTATATGTTTTGTCTTGTACTCCACCAACCCCAGCCTGCATTTAACAAATATGTGCTCACATCTTCAGCTGACAGGCTGCAGACACATATAAAAATCACTACGTGTCAGACAAAATCACAATGTGCTTTAAGAAAAATCACAAGGTCAAGAAATCCCCCAAAAAATCACAAAACAGACAAAAATGGTTTTTTATATAGAACATTCAGTAATGCGGAATTGTCTTACATAATTAGCAATAAATCAGAGGTAGACACCTGAGCTTGAACTAACTTTTCAAGATTATACAGAGAATATGGACCACCTGAAACTTCACAGCTCTGCTATCTTGAGCCTACAGGATTCTACAAGTGTACTTCAGAAATAAAAAATATTGGAGGTACAAATAACAATAAAAAACAACTGATTTTTTTTATATAGTCAACTATTATCAACACATTATATAATCACTTTAGCAGAGAACAGTCCACAAGTGCATAGCTGGACATACATAAGAGGTCCAAATACCTGAGAACCAGCAGACTCGTGCATATAACTTGCTCATATTTTGCTTTAGACAATGAAAAATAACTGTAGGCATTTCTCAGAAATACGTGGTTAAAACACAAGAGGAACAGGGCAAAACTGACAGATCTACTGACTACAGTCACTTATTAGTTCTTAACCTGTGGAAACACGTGAAGGTTGAGATAAGAACCAACAGCATCGCATCACGGAAAATGGGCTCTGCCATCTGGAGTTTCAAGGACAATATACAAAATAGGCATGCAAAGGGTGAGACTGCCAAGTTCACAGGAAGACAGTTATGGTCACCAACAAGCAGCAAATGCCACCATTAGCCAAGCTTCCCAGTGAGTTTTGGAGCAGCCGCCCCTCTGCAAGGTCCCTTCAAAAGGCAGCTGCAATGGCAGCTATAGCACACACTTACACACAGAGTAACCGTAACCCTTTGTGTAATTTAAGGACAAATTTCTTGACCCAAAGCTGGGGCAGTTAGCATTCTGGAAATACTCCATTTATGAAAAAGTAATGGAATAATTACAGGATTATTTCACATCACTCACAGCTGACTGACTCTACCATCACGCAGACTGATTCTGCAACTCTGAAGGATCTGTCTCTTTCAAGCAAGACCTTGTACTGGGAATCCAACCTTTGCTGTCTCCTACTCACAGAGAGACTACCGAGAAAGTGTAGGTGGAGAATGGGAGGAAAACGGCAATAAAGGACACCACTTGGGGAACAAGAAAGCTACAATTAGAGTGTATAAAAGAACATGAAACATACCTTAAAGTGGGCCGGATCTGACACCAATGCGCTAAAGCTCAGAGAAGGTTAAAGGAGCAATACAAGCTTGTAACATCCAGAAGGCTGAGCCACTTTAACGCAGCACTGGGGAAAATAAAGTAGAAGAAATGCTGTTGCTGTGAATTAACGTCTCTATGAGAGATTATTCTCACTGAACAGCCTTCTGCTATTTCTGCAATGAGCTGACTCTCCAGAAGTCCCTTTCATTTGCAGTGAGCACCAGAAACTCTATCAGGTACAAAAAGCCAGGAGAGAATAAGTCTAGCTAACAAAACCCCAATGCAAGAAACGTCACAGTTTTTTATCACTTTTCACCTAAGAATTACGAAGTACCTATTTCCTACCTGTGAAATTATTACTAGCTCAAGGACAGTGCCTCAAATTATTGGTTCTCACAAATAAGAGAAAGTGAAAAAGACTGGTATAAAGCCCAGTCCTTTCCAGAAGAATATTTAAAGTTCTCCTTTCATACTACCAAATAGAATTCATAAGAAAGGAAAAACCATACGCTAATACAAACTTGAGGCTGTCTGATAATACCTTCTGCTTTTAATACTTTATTCAGCAAACTTCAAGCTTTTTTGAAAACCAGAGGGTGAAGAGCCAAGATAACCTCCATGAATTTTTAACCTGGCTGCTTTGGAGACTGCTAACACCAGACAGGAAATCATTCACTATTCTCCCAGCTGAACTCACTAGTTCATGTAGCAATGTTGAGGGATGGTCAGAGGAGTGTCTAAAACAGAGAGCAGCAATATGAGGCCATCTGTGAGGGCCTCAACATTTGCTGATTTGTTTCTAAATGAAGAATTTAAAGCAGTTATTTAAATATTTGCCACCTTGAAAGACAATTTTTTCCCTTCTGTACTCAATTTTATGCCTGGCTCGGAGTCAATGGCCAAACAGAAAAAGGGAAAAAAACCTACATGAAGCACACAAACAAGTTTTCAGTATCAAAAAGAAAGAAATCACAAAGAGTAGTGTAACAGTGACAATTATCAGATAGGCTTAAATATAAGAGAAAGGAGGATGGAGAGGAAATACATTTAAAAAGTAGCAATTTAGGGTGTCAAACTCCAACAAGCTTAAAGTTTTTGTTCTTCCAGAAAAACCATACTACTCATCTCACTTTTGAGGATTAGCACCATGCAAGGCATCTTTTATGACATTTTCAGACATCATGAAGAAAGCCTAAATCACTTTTTTATAAAGATCCTACATGCTTAAAGGACAAGAACTATAATGAAACTATCCATCAATAGTGTTAAACAGTCCATGCAACTGAAGACCAACAAAAAAAAGAATCTGAAACCAATTCATCAACCTTATAGTTTCAATTTTCAGGGAGAACATCAAATTATTATAAATAGCAGTTATAATGCAGAAACTCAGAGGCATCTTCAGGTCTTTCTGTTACTCTTCAAGAAGTACAGCCAGAAAGTGAAAGGAATGACCTGACAGCTGAAATAGCTGCTGCCACTTTGCAGCACTGCTCTGGTGCGACTGCAGGCGAAGGAGGTGAAAGGAAGAGACTCTTGAAGAGGAGATGTATTTCTAGCTTAGATCTCAAGCTAAGTGCCTGACAAACCTTCTGCACTCACATGCAGACAGAAACCAAACTCAAAAAGACACCCACAAACATTCATTTCTTTCCTCTTCTTTGGCATCTTTGAGAGCTAGTATTCCTAAATAGTTATCATCATTATCCATCCAAAATGCACAGGCGTGAGAAGGACAAACACCCGTGCAGCTACTGTGAGCCATGTTTGCAACCACAGTGCAGGATAGGTGACAACTTCAGGCTTAATTCGTGTTCATGTCATTGCAGCATCATGCCTGGAAGAGAAGTCTTACCCACTTCACAAGTGAGATGCTCACACTTGGGAGGCAGAGGCCTAGAACTGATCCAGCTGCACTGATGCAAATCCAAATTGCTCATGTGGAGAAGTTCAAAGTGTGATATTTGCGCTTAATCCTGTTTCAGAGAGGAAAACTGAAAGCAGCATCTCTGAGCCTCTGCTTTGGGCTTGCACTGACGTAGTCATTTTGCTTGTTGGCTTCTAAGCAGTCAGAACACTCAATTATCCCTGTATGTCTTATTTCTTTTACTATTTCCTAAGCATTTGCTCTGAGCTACTGCTGGAAAAGGATGCTGTGCCAGTGTTGCTCACAACTGCCTTCCTTCATGAACTCAAGACCTTACAACACAGCTATTTAATCTCCATCTGAATGTACTGCCAAAAAGAGGTACAACTGTTGAAACTGAATGTGCTTGTAATATTAAAGGCACTCATTTTGAGTACAAAACATTGTCCATCAATGAAGTTGGAGGGCATGTGGTGGTGTTGTATATGCTGTTCACAGGAAAGCTTAATTCTACTTGCAAGAGAAACACCAAATCCCCTGTAACAATCAAATGTCAAATCAACAATAGCAATTGCCAACATTTTAAACTCAGTACTGCAGCTCACCTCCCATGTATTTACCTTTAATTTGGCTCCTTTTTTTTAATATGCTATTTGTCAGATAATGTGAAATGCATCAAATCAAGGGTTTCTTTGAGAAATTCTTGTACGTAGTCTCCTTAAATTCTTTCTTAGATCACAGCTTGATTTTTCCCCTCTTCATCATTTATTTTCTGATATCCTCTTTTCATTTCACTTTCCCACATCAGGAGCTAAAATGTAAGCAAACTCGGTAAAAATATAGATATAAATAAGGAATATCATAGCACCTACTGAACAGTATTTTAATCTCTTGTGTTACCACGTTCATGTAACTGCTCCTGGTTCCTCAGAACACAAATTGGGAGGAAATGGAGGACCAAATATAATCATAACAAGACAGTAACATAAATATTCAGCTTTCAAACTTCTCTAAATGGAATCACACACGCATCATTCAACAGAAAATTAATTTTAAGAATCCTCTTCTTCCTCAGGTAATTCAATTTTGAACAGTGCATGTTAAAATGTTATTTAGCTTGTGTGACTTGTAGCAGGTGCCTTTCTTATGATAAAGACTTCTTTTATAAGTAGTAATAGCTATGCAAAAATATTTTTCAGCACTTCCAGGCTTTCCAGAGAGGAAGACTAAGAAAGCGACACATTTTTTGAATTTGTGAGTATCAGACATTGATTCAGTGCAGCATTTCCATGCTTCAACTGTTCCCCAGGTAAATCCAGTGGAATATTTCAGATTTACCCAAGGCTGCCACACACCTGGGAGTCCTAACCATATCTAGCATGCACAGCGAGAACAGCAGCATCCAGTTAGGCCCATATTTTTCAGAGCAGGCTGGAAGACTGAAGACAGCTGTTGCTGTGTTAGCTCACAGCTGCCACTTTTCTGTGGGCTCTCAGTTATGCTGCTAAAAACCAGGACAGCTAACACCCTCCACTCTGACCAAAGGGTACCAGAATGGTGCACAATGTTCTTTTCTGTGAAAGCTGAATGATTTATGTAAAGTGTAGACACAGGGATCAATAACTGAAGCTCTGATCAAAGGAGACAGCCGAGTCTTGATTAATCACAGCAGGTTATCTTTTATGGGACAGATCAAATCTGGAAAGGGCATCTCTCTGAGAGGATAGGTTGGATCCTGCCAGTTTCTCAACAGCACACAGTGTAACCTTACTACCCGAGAAAGAAATCTGAGAGGCATATCCAGCATCCAGCAGACTCTGCAAAAGTCTGATCACCTGGAGGTGGCATTCAAGACAGAGTCAACAGCAGCCAGTTCAGGTGAGCAGACAGGCAGCTGCTACCTGGTCCCTGGAAAAGAGCAGTTGGTAGGAGAGGCAGGTATTGAAAGGAATACCTGGAGATTGTTGACACTGCCCACACCCCCACACAGTGACAGGGCATGACAGCCTCACCTACACATACACTATAACTACCAGCAGAACAGCAGCTTAAATGCTCTTTATCCTGACATGTACGTGTGTACGCGCTCTTGTTTCCCAAGCATTTGCCAACTGCACCAAAGTGTTCCTAGGAGACAATTTCTGAAAGTGCTCATATCATAATTACTCTCCACTGCTTTTCTTTTTGCTCCCTCAAGTTTACTGGTTCTCAGAGATTCTCTGTAGGTGCAGCAGTTGATTGGTAAAACCTAACAGCCCTCCCTGTCAATCTTTAGACCAGCAGTGCTACCAAAACACAAAGACTAAGGTGTCAGTAGCAAACACTATTACCAAGATAGAGATCCCGAAGGCATTATACACCACGTTTGCTTATAAGCTTTGGAAAAGCCACCGACTATCAGGCAATAAAATACACATCCAATTTCTTTATCTTGTGCAGTCATACACCTTCTTTGCAAAAAAATTACATAATTTTTACACAAGTGCCGAGAATACTTTATTACGACTATTATTATTATTATTATTTCTTCATAAAAGTAATCTACACAGAAGGTTATGGATTCAGAAAGGCACTTCAGGATATATTTAACTAAGCAACCGAATAGCCTCATCTCATACACAGCCCTGCAAAACAAGAGGCGAGAATGCAGGGAGCTCTCTACTGCTGTCTGATACGGCTGTGCTGCATTCTTCTGTCAACTGAGATACCCAGAGATAAACAGCAGGATATTTCCTGGTACACTGACTAACTGCAAACGGGAATGTTCCTCTAGACTTAGTTGGTCTCTTTACTATGAGATAAACAAGCAACCTCGATCGAGTATTAGCAGTCCAGTATTTCGGGGGTGTCCTCCATATTCAGCTACGTGCTCTCTACAGTTACAGAGATTGTAGTGCCACGCTAGGGTTTGTGCACTTCTCAGCTTCAGGATAAAGTAATTGTTCTTTTCCCTTTACTTCAGAATATGCAAAAATGAGAGGAAAGTAATATTCCTGCAGGTCAGCAGAAGAACTTCCAAACATGCGTATGTCTCCTTCCACTTACATAGCCCACTAGGGATCAGTAAAAACATACTGAGGAGTGTTCAGCCTCTGTTCTGGAGAAATATGAAACAGAACTGACAGTTAATGAAAGCTGAAGCCATCCAATGTTCCAGTTCCTGCTACTGAGCCAAGTTTCTGCTACGAACTGAAACTGGAGCTACAGAGAGGCAAATGCGCTTCCCTACTGTGCGGATCATAAATGAACAGCATTAGTCACTTTACCGCTTGGAATAAAATACTTCTGTACATTTCTCAGATACTATTGTTCCAGCATTATCACACAGGCTGGTATTTAAATTTTCCCTGAGTTCCTTGGCATCTACAAAGATCGTTCAAATGTAACTTCTGGCCGTGTTTCACAGTTCAGCATTAACCCATGCACACTTGACTCCTTCTAAACACCAGTTTTTCCTAAACGTAGTAATTTGCATCAATGATGTATCATTGTGCTCAGTCTTCAGGAATTGTAGATTGGCCTAGCTCCAGCCACTTCTGTAGAGCACATGGATTTACCCCTGCTGAGGAGTCAGCCTGTGTATTTACAGGCCATGACACTGTTAGGCTCAGATAGAGGGCACCACAGATTCAGCAACCAAATTTAGCAATCCACAGCCATAAACTGGTTCAAGTGTTTCTTGAGAGAGTTTGACATATATAAAGATGACAACAAATGAGCACAGGAGCAACGTCAAGGTGGTGAGTAAAGAATGTGAGTGGATTTTGTAAACACTGCCTACTTTTTCCTCTGGTACTGATTAAGACTCACTGTCAAGATTTTCTGTTAAGCCTTTACAACTCTAAGATCTGAATGTGCTGGGAATAACCCAGTGGAATGCATTGTAAGATTGTTAACCCATAATCATTTTAACTACGAACATCGTATTTATGACAGCCCCACCATTTTCATTACAACTCTGCCAAACATGGAAAGCTTTTTATTCCCCATTTAACAGCTATTTTTGTCAAGGCCAGGACCGCTATTAATACTACCACATTAGAGTCCCTGGCTGAATTTTAATCAAAAGTAGTCTCTCTTCTGTTTTGGGCAGAAGGAAAGTGGTGTGATGTACCAGTTTGGCTGGCTGCTGCTGCTATGAGTGTACAGAGGGCATCCACCTGCACCCAGAAAAGCAGCATAGGAAAGGGAAATCTATGCGTGGGATTTCACCCCATATTTTCTCTCAAAGCAACAGAGTATCTAACAAGGTAAATGAATCTTGGGAAACCAATACAGCAATGCCTGACTAATGTGATANTGATTCTTCCACGGGCCGAGGCTGTCTCCCAGGGAAAGGTTGCAGCCACCCCACTGCAACAAGTAGACACTTCAGTGTCAAGGTTGGCACCTCCAGTATCCCTGATGGGGATACTGTCCCCTTAAGTGACAATATATGGCTTTAGAGCTATGCAGCACACAAAATTATTCTCCTGCATAGTAAACAAAACTCAAAATTAAATATTTTTAGAGGAAATAGGAAAGCCAGCTGGAACAGAAGTTGTTGATTTCTGCCTAGCTAGAAATTATTGGTGACATTTATGGTTAAGGCATCAGATGAGTCATCTTTGTTTCAATCTGCCTCTCTTAATTACCGCATTCCCTTTCTCATGTTCTTCAATGGCTCCTCATTGCAACCTCGTAATAGTATATCCATGGGTGATGGGCATACATCTCTTCAGCCTGCCTAACTCATACGCAATGCAATAATCATAGAACCATAGAATCGTTTGGGTGCTTTGGGGACTTTAAAGATCACCTAGTTCCAACCCCCTGCCACAAGCAGGGACAGCTTTCAGGAGACCACATTGCTCAGAGCTCCATCCAACCTGGCCTTCAACACTGACAGGGATGGGGCACCCACAACTTCTCTGGGCAACCTGATAGAGTCTCTCACCACCCTCACTCACAGCAAAGAACTTCCTCCTATCTAATCTAAACCCACTCTCTTTTAGTTTGAAGACATTCCCCCTTGTCCTGTCACTGCATGCTCTTATAAACAGCCCCTCTACAGCTGTCCTGTGGGCTCCCTTCAGGTGCTGGAAGGCCACAATTAGGTTGCCCCAAAGCCTTCTCTTTTCCAGGCTGAACAATCACAATTCTCTCAGCCTGTGCTTGTATGAGAGGTGCTCCATTCCCTGTGATCACCTTGGTGGCCCCCTCTGGACTCATTCCAGCAGGACCATGTCCTTCCTGTGCTGGGACCCCAGAGCTGGATGCAGTGCNCAACACAGCAATGCATCACTAATGTGATAAATTTGACACAAAAAAAAAAAAAAAAAAAAAAAAAAAAAAGACTAGGTGTCTATCTGGAACTTGAGGTGCTGCTGAAGGCCCTGTTGCTGCCTTCTGTAATTTCCTACAAGCAACTGGCCATTTGAACCATGTCTCCCAACCCAGAGATCCAGTTGACAACCAGAACACACAGTTTTAAGGTTTCCAGAGTCTGAGCTTATTAATCACAGNCACACTGCTTTTGATGCAGTCCAGAACACGACTGGCTTTCTGCAAACGCTGCAAATGCACATTGCTGGGTCATGTCAGTCTCTGTCCACCAGCAATAACACTCCAGGAGAAACCAGTGCTTCTTTAACTTCTGCTAAGCTGGTCGAGGTTCTCCAAAGCAAAATTTAAGCAAAGAAGTTAAGCAAATTTAGCTGAGAGATTCCCAGTTCCAGCCTACTGCTACCTCACATCCACTTCCAAAAAGGGAACACAAACCTTCCCTAACTCATAGGGGTGCACCGGCTTCTTGCTCCACAAACATCACGGGAGTAGGGGCCATCCAGCTGGAACACGTTGAAGAACCAGCTCCCTCAGGATACAAGCTCCCCACTTCTTCATTCCCACAAACAATAAAAACTGTTGATAAACAGAGAAAAATGGTCAGAGCTCTGCATGAAATACAGCCTGGTATGTAATTAGCAAAGCAAGAGAGAGCATTCAAAACCAAACGTATTCAAATCAGCTCAGCCACCACCAGCAGCGTTCAAGAAAGAGGTACAGAGAGCAAGGCCTGGCCTTTTTTCAGCCTAGATGATTCCAAGGTTTCCCATGCTTCTAGCAGTGCAAATTTCTCTTGACAGCCACAAATTCATTAAAAGAATAATGTCAATTAGAGAAACGTAATCTGTCACACTACATAGTTTTATTTTACTCAATAATGCATTGATATATATACACACAAGAATGCAAAGCATATTTTGACATTTAAACTATCCTAGCTTGCCTGTGCCACACAGCCCAAGCTGTCAGGCGAAATGTGGGAGTGCTGCAAAGTTTTGAGATAACAACAACTTCTAATTAAATGATGAAGTTGAATTTTTACCAAATTAGCATGCACAGCTTCTCTCACACAAACACAAAAATGAAAAACATTTGGCTAACACGCATTTTTCTGGCCAGTTACTTCCCCAAAGCTGCAACTTTGACTGCTGCAAGCTTTTCCTCTCCAGAACAACAGTCCTTTGTAGAGGCTAAAGCACCAGTCTGAGATTCAGATGATTATGATTCAAACCCTGGCTCTGACACATTTAACTGACACTTACTCTGCTTCCAAACTGATCTGTAAAGTCAGGATAATCCTACTTCTTTTTCTTACACTTTGTGAATAGGGTAGGATATCTTGGATGCCAGAAATGATCTTGGGTAGCACACGGTTCTCTGGAGGCTAATTTCACCATCCACAAAGGGTAACTGACACCTTACTAAGGTGCCTGGGCTTTCATGGATGTCTAGTGATGCTCACTCTCCTTACCTGCTAAGATAACCATCATAAGTGGATGGCTCTAATCTTGAGAATTATCATTATTACTAACCCTACCAAACTTACATGAAATTTCTGTCGGAGGAAACTGAACCTTTCTTTCAAGATACATTCCCCAAGGATGCAAGGGGGAGGAAGAACATGGTTCTGCAATACAGATGAGAGACCATGCACTCCAACATTCCTTTAACTGGAAGCCTGACATATGTGTCTGATGACAATGTGGTGTGAGGAACATTCGAAGAGCGTCAAGATAATCCTGTGCCTGTACAGCTGCAAGAATATAATGGCTGTCCCCCACAGAAACCATCTTCAGGACCCTGCACAGCTACGGAACATTCCAGTCCCGACAGTGGGAAGGAGAAAAATATTGCTAGTTGTGCTCATGAGTGACTATTCATGTCAGCTAACGTCATCTCTGGTAGCAGCTTAGTTAATGGGAGAGGTAAAAACAGTACTTCAGGTTATTTCACAAATATATATATTTCACATAGGCATGCATATATATTTCACAGAGGCAAAGGAGACAGAAAGGTAGTTTCTCCCTCCCTTTGCTCTTTCTCTCCTTTCCTTAACTCTTTTGTATCACTTATCTTGAGAACAGCTGGTCACATAAATAAATAAGAGTGAGGTCAAACTTGGTACAAAAAAGATTGATTTGACCTAGAAATGTTTTGAGAAATACTGTGTAAACAAGATGCCTGTGGAAAGTACGAGGCAAGAACAAAGACATAAAGGCTTTTTCCCATAGGGACACCTACAAGGAAAACATTTTCTTTGCCTTCTCCATCTTCCCCCTCATTCTGAAAACCATCAGTGTGATGCACATCTTGATACTAAAAGGGTGAACGGTACACTTCCGTCCCAGGAGATTGTCAGCATTCAGAATAAAGAGGAATCACAACCACACCAAATGCATGGTTTCTGGGGGATTGATTTCCCCTCATAAAGGAAAAGAGACTTTCTCCAAAGCAATTCCCTCCATGAATTTATACAGGCATTGTCAACTTCTACAGCTTCACCCACATAATACAGAAGTTCAGTCCCAGGGGATTCTGTGGAGTGGTTGGCGTTTTTTCAAAGATCTCATTTACTGGTACTCATACTTTATAACGTTACAAAAATAGCTCGCGTCTCAAGCCACAGTACAAGAGAGGTGCAGGGATTAGGGTTTTAAATGCATCCTTAAGTATTTGTAATAAACTGACTCCTGAATTGGGTGGCTTACAAGGTTTCGGATGCTGGCAGAAACCCCTAGAGGAATTAAATAGCACTGTAGGAAACTGATCTGTCAGTTGTTCTGCTGTGTCTAAGGGCACCCTGAGTCCCTGCTCCTGCATTAACTTTCCTGTGCTGCAATTTAGCACCTTAACTACGCACATGTAAAGGTTTTGTGGGACCATGAGATGAACTGGGTCGCTTAAAGATCGAAAGATCCCTTTCACTTTCTGCCAGGTTTCTGACTCTCCATCATTTTGATGTTCTAGTTGCATGGTACAGCCCCATTTATAGTCCCACTGACACAACAGGGAGGGCAGCAAACCTCAGCATAGGGCAGGTGAGTGCTCAGGTTGGCCTCTTTGCCCATACTGTTATTTGTCACAGCTTTTAGAATTCTGAAGTTTGTCTGAAAGTTGTCTGAAGCCACTTGAATACAGTGACACTTTTGTAAATCAGAAGTCATAGTCTGCTCTCCAGTGAGTGATTTCATCCTATGGAAACCACAGAGCATTTTCAGGAGAGGTGACTTGCATCTCACAAACTCTGCAGCCAGAGAAGATAAAGCTTAGAAAAGGCCTGGACAGTGATGGCAAGTATGTCCAGAAGTCTCTCCTTATCTCTCTTCAAGGTAGCAGAAAGCAACAAAGCTCTCTTTTGTCAGCCTTGGGTTGTCTCACTGTAAATTAGTGCTCATGAAGAGACAAGCAAGACAAAATACCCATGGAGGGATGGGGTGGGTTTGTATTTACACTGGCCTTTGTTCCATGCAGCAACATGGAAATGCAAGATAAGGGCTTCTGCTACCCAGAGTACACTGCACTCGAAGCCCAAGTGTAAGTCCCACTCCTGCTCACAGGTGCTGAGCAGCCCAGCAAGAGCTGGACACAGTCACTGCATTTCCAGAGGTCTTTATGGACAGGAAACACTTGCTATCTCCTTATCCTCAGGGAGAGCCCATTACAGCATTCACTTGGACACAGTAAAAGGGAACAAAAACACAGGCGCTAATTAGCTGAAACCACTCATGTTATACCATCATTCAACAAGCCTCTGTTCGTGTCTGCATCAATGCAATGCCTCAGTTGGCCAATCTGAACACAGCAAGCTGACTGTATTAAGAGGTGATGAAAATTTTAGTTAAATCTATGCAAAATATACTTTTAAAAGGCCCATAGCAGCGAAATAAGTGAACTAACTCGTACCAGTGATACTGCAGAACGGAGTGCAAAACTGGCTGAGGAAAATCAGGGGCCTGTGTCTCCTGGGGCACAGGAGAAGCATTCTCAGCTGAGGCACAAACACATGTCTCAGATACCAGAAAAGCATGAAATAATTCCTGGGTGGTTAAGAGCTTCATGAGGCATTTGCAGTAGCTCAGTCTGTCTCATGCAATATTCGATGCATGACATCAGGGAGACGCTGCTCTCACCCTGCTTTAGCCCTCAGGATTTCATGTACATGTCCATCATGCCTTCCAAATGCCAGAATAACCAACTTTCAAATGCACCCAGAGTTGAACATACCGTGACTCAAACAATTCACGAAAAGTAGTTAAACTTGAAGGGCCAAATTCTTGTTAAATGTACATTGTAGACCACAGAGTTACATCACTGGTCCAATGTGACTGTCTCATTCACAGTTCAAGTCATTAATTTTCTTGTTCAAGGGATAATTCTTTGATGATTGCACAAAAAAGGTCTCCTGCTGTAGCCAACTCTGTTTATGAGGGTGATCTCCTTGGTCTCAGATCTCCCTTGCAACCAACCTTCTCTCCTCGTACGTCTTCCCTTCATAACACAAAGAAACTTCAAATCTGCTTTGGTCCCTCCCATCTTGAAAAACCCATGCCAAAACACATTAGCCAGTCTGAGATCACAATAATCATCTAGAATTCCTTTCAAAAAAAGCCAGTCTATAAACACCTAGTTTATGCTCTTACAGTCAACAGGAAATACTTTTAACAGTAACTCCACAGCATGTTAGTCAGGCCCTTTGGTAGCTTTGGCCATGCTCCTGCTGTTGTGCTGCTTCTTTCCATATCTTCAGAGACAGCACTCCCTGCATCCTCCTCCTGGTTCCACGAGTGCTACCTCAGTGTGTCCTCTACTGGACTCTCCTCTTGCTTCACACCTCAGTTTCCTTCTGTAGTTTTACTAATCCCCGTCCTTTTTGTTCCTTCTCTTTGCCTTCCACATTTCCGCTCATTTGAAAACACAAATTCAGCTTGCCTGATGACTTCCAAAATGCCACACCGTCTGTTCAAATGGAAATCTCAGCTTCTTTTCTCATATTTTTATGTGTGTGTTTAGCAATTACCACAAACTCATCATTACTAAAGCAGACATCTAAATTTTCTTCCAAAGACTCTCTGGCTCATTATCTTATTTCCTTATGACTTCTGAACAATAACCATCTTCCTATTGCATCAGCCCATAACTGGAATATCATCTTCATCTTGGAGCTCACTCTTGATTCTTGAATCTTGTGTCTAAGCTCTACCTTAGCCTGGCAGATGGTTTCCACGTAGTGTCGCTAATAGGCCATCCACAGCATCCTGTCATCTGCAGAGATAAAACTCTCCTGACAGATTCAATCTTGTTCCACAGTTATTTATCCAAAATACTGCTTTAAAGGCCATTTTCCTAGACCATCCCTTTGGCAATGTTATTACTTTTATGCAAGCCTCTGCTCATTCCATTCTCTCTTTCACATGAATAATAAGTTACAGCTATACTTCTTAAGTTTTCCACAGTTTACCCACAAGTCTCACCTCTTCTTCAATATCAAATTCTGTTGCAGCCCCAGGGATTCCATCAGCTCTAGTCCAGAGTTTGAAAATGTTTTATGCCCTGTGGGTGGCTTTTAGCTCCACTGAAGTCTGTGGAATGAGGGGGCCAAGATTTTGTCTTATAAATAATTTCTGAAATCAGTGAAATTATTTGCATTATGTAAAGTTAAGCATGTGCCTCAGGCAAGGTCTACTTCAGAAATGGTTTGCTGGTATCATTACGCAGGTACAACCCATCTTAGCACAACTGAAGCAGTTAAAGCGATCATAATCATAGGCACAGCCTACAGCAATGACATTGTCTTTCGTTGGTAAAATTTATATTAATGTGTTGAATTACAAAAAGAAGTCAATTATTTCAGCAAAAGCATTTCTGGCAATTGAAATGCAACTGAATTAAGGCTGCTACTAGCATATAAAAGTTCTAATAAACAAGCAAGCAAACTAATCACAACAGAACTCAATCCAAGAAACTTTCCTGACATAATCTCATCTCAGCTTCTTTTAGGACTGGGACATGGGTATGAAAAAACCAGCCAAATTATAAAATCTAGTCCTAACATACTTGTGTATGATATGTATCTGTTTATATAGACTGCCATCTAAAAAATACATAGTTTTTCTTGAAAAGTATGGAATTCTACTGCTGAATTTGAAAAACTCAAAGACAGGTCAAGGAAAAAAAAAAACATTAGGCTTCAGTGTACGATGTGATTCCTCACACTATTGCAGAAACACATGTAAATCAGGACATTAAAAGATACATCTGGGATTAAAGGACTGCTTAGACATGACATCATTGCTTGGCTTCTCCAGAGACTATCTGGAAGAGTGATGATATCACTTAATGCTTATTGCCAGAATTACTCTTACGGATACAGACAGCACCAGCAACAGCATAGATGTAATGATGATCTAAAAGTGTCTAATCCATCAGCCAGACACCAGCAGTAGATCTCTACAATGCTAACGATATGCAAAAGAGTCACGGTGATTTTATCGTACTCTAATGCTAAAAGTTTTAAATATAAAATAGTGTTACTGATGGACCAAAAATACCAAACTTCATGCCCACACTCTAGTTAGCTAGAAAGTTTAGCTCTGGGTTGGTAAATAGGATCATTATGGTTGTTTCCATCATGTTACACTTCTTTTACAGCTCTGCATTGTCACTGACTGCATTAGAATTATGTTAGTATAAACTTTTATAAGATACTAAAAGGATGAGAATATATTTCTTTTTTCCTGGCTAAACTAAGAAATCATTGGGAGACATTTTTGCAGCTGCTTTTAAAAATCAGAGCTCCTGTTTAAAAGCACTTCCTCTGCCTACTAAAATTTTCAGTCTGCACATAAACAAGCATAGTTGTTGAACTTGGAAGAAACACTTTGCCTCGTTATGTACAAGGCAGTGGGAGGGGCAGAGAGGTAACAGAATGATGAGGTACCTCTCTGGAACCAAAAGCATTGCTGGTACACTCTTCAAAGGAGCCAAAATGTGATGTTTCTGAATGAGAGACAATAATATAACCAAATGTAGATCAGCATCTCCTAAACAGAAGTCAGGAAACAGATGCTGCTGCTAAGAGAGTCACAGCATTTGATGCTTTTTAATGAAGGTGGGACATGGGTGGAAAGGCGTATGTGTATTTCTACAGCCCTGTTTTCCACGCCGTCTTTGCAGTTACTTACAGTCTGATATTTATCCTATTCCTACACAGAAGCTCTACTTAATGTTAAAGCTGTTTTGTTCTACTTTAATAGCAATTTTTATATTGCCTGAAAGCCTGGAAAATACACATTTATGTTCACTTATATGCATATCTGTTTCTTACCTCCATTAATGGAAAGTTATCTATTCTTCCATTCTTCTTCCACAATTCATTGCAAATATTCAAGGCTTCAACAATTGCTATCCAGCCGTTCAGTCCAATACACACAAAAGGAGGGTGCTCTACCCCACAGGAGTCTAGGAATAACACTGTATACTTTATGGAGGACAATCTTTCACTGCAGCAATTCACAAAGCTTTACAAAAGCTGTGAAGTTCCACAGCTCTGTGTATTAACATTTTAAGACACAAGAAAGGAGTTACAAATGACTCAAGGGAACAAGCCCAAGCTCACAGCTTCACAAGCAATGGATCAGACCAGCTCCTCGAAATGATTAGCTCCATTTATTCTGCAAAGCCCAATTCTGCTGCACATTAGAAAATCAAGAGGGATTTGTACGGCCTTGTGGACCATACACATTTTTAAGCCTCATGAAATTAAAGAACTTCCTTTATTTTACTGCAATTGCTTTATGCCTGCATAAAAACCGTATTACTGAACATGCCTGTTTCTGAAATGGACGTACCCTAACCGCTGTAGACTGACAGTCTTCCATCAGAATGTATGCTTAGGGCAGAAATCGTGAGACAAATATCCCAACAGGAGCTATCTTGCCCCTGCACAAATATATACATCCCATTCTGCACAAAGAGCTTATTTCTTTCCTAACTTTCACCCACACTCTGCCAAAAATCATCACATCACATCCTTTTATTGTGAGTGTTCAAAGTCATACTCTGAAACTGCCCCTTTTGCTCAGATTTCTCCTCTTAGGGTGGATAACAACAGCACTGCTCTTCTTTACTCCCAAATCCAGCACCCTCCAGGCACTAACAGGAGGAAGATTTCAAAACACGTCCCAGGGGACATCACCAGGGAGGACAGCTTGACTAATTACAGTGATTAGACTAATGGGAGAAGATTATCTCATTGAAACAACAGGACATTTGTCACATCCTACCCACTGGGAAAGGCTCACTTCCTATCCCCAGGGCTGCTATCCAGCTGCCCTACAGAGCTTGTGCCTTGGCACTTCTGCCTGCAAGTGTTCCTGCAGCTGCTCCCTGGGCAGAGGGGACAGCAGAACCCCTGTGAGACCTGGCTGCTGCAAGACAGGCTGTGGAGGAGGTCACAGCCAGCAGGGGTGTCAACTGCAGTGAGGTGCTGAACCCAGCATCTCCCCTGAAGCTCCACGGAAGTCCCTGCAGGATACAGTACAGTGCTACCAAATGGAATTAAGCACACTTCCTTCTGCCACGCACCTCCCTGTACATTCCCTATACGGAGCTATCTTCCTGGCTCCTCCCGGGTGGCCATGCTGCTTCCAAATGTTTCTTTTCCTCCAGGCAGCTCAGCTTTTCTTACTTCTGCCTGAGCCCAGCCTTGCAAAAAACCTTTTCAATAAAAGGGCTTCCCAAAACATCCACTCCCTGTCCACTTTCTTTCCCTCTTTTCCACCATCCTGCTCCAATCCCAATTTCTTCCTTTAGTCTGCCCGTATCTCTGCGAATCTCTGATTTATCCCAGTTGCTCAGCTTGTCATGGGGCTATCTCATGCTCACCTTGGAAGTCACACAACAGCTAAACAAAACATCTGTCTCTGACATCTCCTACTGCCCTCTGGCACTTCACATTAATGGGAGAAATGCATGTTTAGTATCAGTCAGCTCCCAAAAGGCAGTAAGGCAATTGTTTTCAAATCAAAACAGTTCACTCTGACAAGCTTCATCTCCCCACTCAGCCACCTTTATTCTTACTGATATGCTGTGTCCACATACAGGTCCTTCTGTGATTTTCCCTCTTTCCTTTATGAATCTCAGCTTTCTGATGGTTTATCATTTTCCCTGATAAACACCACATATCCAGTGTGCCCCACTGAGTAGCTTCCCATCCCAATGCATGACACTGCTCACAGCTTCTACACAGGCCCATCCTTCAATGCAAGTTTGACACTTGCTTTCAGCACATCACTGCACTTACTGAGTCTCATCCTGTTTCTATAATAAATGCAAGTGCAACAGATACAGAAGGGTTTTACGACTTTCCTTTGTAGTCTCACTTTAGCGCCGTGCTAACTTTGCATGTTTACGCTGCTTATTTTCTTCCAACACAGCATAAAGAGCAAAATTATACATTCCCAGAGGGGCTTTCTTTTGCTTATTACTTCCCTCTTTTAATGCATTTATTAGAGCTTCTGAATTAACAGTGGCAGATGCAGGCAAAGAAAGAAAAATTTAATTTTGCAAATAATAATGGATTACAATACATTAACATTACTGTAAAACCTACAAAGTGGAAGCACTCGAGGGATGTAGGAGCAATTAATGTAGTTAGTTTATTTACCTAACTCTGGCACTGCTTGGGCATTCAGAGGCAACTCAAATTCTGTTTACACAGGCAGAGCCATAATGCTTCTTCACACAAATAGCCTGTTCAGGATTCAGGGGGATATCATCTGCTTCAGGCAAAGGAAAATATGAAAATGTAGACTGAAATAGCAACTTTAAACACATCTTTAAAACTTTAAAAACAGATTGCCTCCATTAAAAGAGTGGGCAGGGATGAGATATTAGTAAGGTTATGGTATAAAGATAGTTCTCAGCTCTCAAGAGCTCCATATTTCTGGTACTCTGAGAGATACTCTGTACCAGTTACAAATAATCGCTGTTTATTATAGGCTTTTATCATTCTAAAATAAGAATTTTCAGGAAGAAATAAACTAAAGTTAACTTAGAACCAAAGCAACCATTAGGGCTGGGAAAAATTAGCAAATACCTCATTGAACTGCAATGTCAACATGTAACTCACAGAGCTGCCTCCTGCACATCTGCAAAATTGATTCAAAAGCCTAAATTCCTGCACTTTGACCAAAATCACAGCCTGTGCACTGGAAACAAAAGCCCACTGAGTGTCCAGTTCTAAGTAGCAATCACCATCAGAAAGACAAGGCAACTTTGTAACTCCAAAAATTTAGCTATTCCAAGATTCACATGCATGTGGAATACATGATGTCCAAATGAAGGCAACAAAGAAGCTGAGGATTTAGAGCCCTTAGTTGCAATTGAAATGGGTTCAGCTAAAGTCAGACAGAGGGCCTTGGCCAATACCTGCAGGGATGAAGATGCCATCCCATACGAGCAGTGTAAACCCTGGGAACTGACTTGAACAAAACTTCAAAACTTAAGCTGGTAAAAATAAATTAGCAACAAAAATCAAGCCTCTCCAGCAGCAAGAAAGGCAACACAACTCTAAGTTGTGACCAGAGAGATACATGTCTTGATGGATTTATTATGGGATGCAGTTGATCCGAAACAACGGTGAAAGTTAATTCTGGCAAAATGGCCAAGTGAAAAATGACGAGGCACTGCAGAAACATCCAGTAGCTGCAGTCGCCCTCAGCACCTTCTTCTGGCTGCCACTAGGCACAGTAACTCCAGCAGCAACTACACTGGAGTAAAACCAGGCAAATCACTCTTCAGTGGCAATGCTCACCCTGAGCGCTGGGCAAGAAGCCAAGAGGGGACACAGCGGGACAGATGACCCCAAGTGACCAAAGGGATATCCCACAGCCCATGGTGCTGTGCTCAGCAATAAAAGCTCAGGGAAAGGAGGATGAAGGAGGGTCATTTGCTGTTGCAGCATTTGCCTTCCCAAGGAAGCGTTTTGCCCGCCTACAGGAAGGGGCTAAACATCTGCCTGCCGATGGGAAGGAGCTCCAGGTTTCTGTGCCTGCACACAGAGCTTTGCTTCACTCAAACCGATCTTTTCTCACTTCTGCTCTCCCAGTTCTCTCCCCCATCCCACTGTGGGGGGGCAGCAAGCAGTGAGCAATTGGCCAGTGGATGTTCAGTTGCTGGCCAGGGTCAGTCTACCACACGTTCCCACTGTGTAACATATATAATTGTACTTTGCTGAACAATATAAATTTAATTTACTGGATTTTCTCTTGTAATAAAAGATCATGGACACACGCACACAGGTATTTAAAATATTCCCATTAATCTGCTCATTTTTTCCACCTGCTTTCCTCACTGTGAATGTTGCACCTGTTTTACTTCCCACTATGAGCTGATACTTAGTTTTAATACTGTGAACCTGGTTCATACTGATTGATTTTCATTGCTTGATGCAACTGTGAAACTATAAAATCTCCTTTATTTCTGGTTTTAGTGCTTATATACAGCTATCTGGAAATTATTTTATTTTTAAATCTCTTTTCTATTATTCCACTTTCTCTTCAGAGGTTGCGCTCTATATTTTGAGTTGAAATTACAAAAGAGAAAAGTCTCCAATTTTCCAGCTTAATCAATAAAAAGATAATAAATCCAAACATTTGTTTTAGGCAAAGGAATAAGAAAATCTTATCCATTTCCTAGTTTTGCACATCTTATCACTACTCCTCACTACCTCAAAGCAAGTTTTCCCACTGGTCTTAAACTTGCTGCTACAATTCCAACCAGATAAAACCTTCCCTTCGCCTTTAATAGAAGTGCCTTAAATGTGCAATTTTCAGAAACAGGTACAGCAGTAATAGATCTCTCTATTCTTCAATAACAGTTTCAAACAGTTTGCAGAGTTCAGCTTTCAAAAGTGCTACTTCCTTTTCCCTTAACAAACTGGGTCTCATTAAAAAGATTCAGGCCAAGTGCCAAAATAGCTAAAAAAAGAAATCTAATTTTTGAGGCCTTCAATGACATTTAAGTTTGTTATTTCCACAAAACATCTACCTGCACCTTTACATACTGCAGTACCTTCATAAATCTGATCATAGGTGACTTTGGAAACCCATCATTAACATTTATAATTCATATACCTCATTCAAAACTTTTATCCAGTGAGAATGCTTTCATTATTTTTAAACTGTCTTTACAAAGACTGACCCAAGGCAGCCTGAAACTGAAATTTTATTTCTAACCAGTATTTTACTCTTGTACAAGGTGCCTGCAAATTATCTCAGCCAAGTTGCTCATTAGAACCCAGCTCCTGTATCATAACAGGGTTAAACAAACAAGCAGAACTGAACTTGTGTTTCAATGATTTAATGCCAAAATTTTTAAAAACTGCATAAATCAGATTTAATGGTAACACTGTGCACACTACCTTATACAAAAACATTAAACAGCTGGATCAGACATCCTACTGCAGTTATAGAGCCATGTACGACACCAGGGAATGCCACAAATTAAAGCAGCAATGTTAGTAGGCAGCTGGATGTAACTTGCCATCCATTAATGGGTTTAACCTCCATGAAGTCAGCAAGTGAGAGCCAGAAGTGACTCCAAAAAAGCACTCCACTGGTATTCTTGTCATTTGCCTGTTCCTACGTAGCACTATCTCTTGGCTATGATGATATTCTGGCACATTCATGTGCAGTTTCCCCTGTTCTTGACAGTGCTCTGCCATCTCTGAGTGGATGCTGAGGCAGAATGCAAGACCAGGATGATCTCATCCCTCTGTTGAGCATTCAGCTCTGCAATTCCAGCAATAAAACTGCTGAAGCGTTAAGCTAACTCGATGATCTTCTATTAGCCTAATGCAAGTTCTTGTAATGACCTAATTCACACAAGCCATCTCAATCCTTGCTGAAGAATAGGGAGACTTCATCCTAGGCAAAAAAAACTTTGGTTTGTTCATCATTTGTTGATGTACAGGTGCCATGGTTTAACCCCAGCTGGCAACCATGTACCACACAGCTGCCTGTCACTCCCACTCCCCCACTACCCTGATGGAACTGGGAGGAGAAGCAGAAAAATTAGAACTCTTGGGTTGAGAGAGGAACATTTCAATCATTGAAACAAAGTAAAATATTATAATCATACTAATGCAAATAATAACAGTAATATTAATAATTGCAAAGGAAATGAGAAAGGGAGGAATAAAAAGCCCCACAAAATGCAAGTGATGCGCAGCACATCATCCCACTGCTGACCGATGCCCAGCCTGTCCCTCAGCAGTGATCAGCGGCTCCAGGCCAACTCCCCCCAGTTTATAGCCTCAGCCTGATATTCTGTGGTATGGAACATCCCTCTGGCCGGTTTGGATCAGCTGTTCTGGTCATGCTCCCCCCCAGCTTCTTGTGCACCTCCTCGCTGGCAGAGCGTGGGAAACCGACACCTCCTTAATTTAGAGTAAGCACTACATAGCAACAACTAAAATATCAGTGTTATCACCATTCTTCTCATACTAAATCCAAAACACAGCACTGTAGCAGGTACCATGAAGAAAAGTAACTCTATTACAGCTAAAAGCAGGACAATGGGCAAAAAAGGAATAAAGGTACCCAGCAGTATTTCCCTCAGCCATAATGTAAGAAGGGGCTGAAGAGTGAAGACATGCTCTGCAAGTCACTTAGGAGTGCCACAGTTACCCTTCCTCAGCAAAATATTCTTGCAGTTGCCCCTGTGTTGAAAGCTTTCAATCTTGTGATATTTTTTTTTTCAAGAGTAAAAGCAGAAGGACAAAATATTTGTGCAGGACATAAACAGATTTTGGATGAAAATTAAAGACATCCCTTGCAATCAAGAAGAGAGAAGAGCTTTCCAGCAGATAGCTTGGGAACTAAGCTGATACAAATAAATTAAGTTTCCACTGAAAATTCCCTCTTTTTACATAATCTTAAGGTTTTATCTTTCTCCCATAGGAGATGACCAAATCCTGCTGATTTCTGTGGAGAAAGGCCAAAGTTTGCAGCAGTTCAGATAGCTGCACTTTGCTCCCTAGGAACATGAAACTGCCTCTTTCTTGAGAAAAGCTGCATTCAAAATGAGTAACCAGAAGAGCCAAAGTTCTGGTTATTGTCCCATAACATTAAATAGAGTGAAAACGCAGCACGGTTATGTATTACACACACAGAGCCTGACATTTTCATTGCTAATGTCACCTACAGCTTAAGACTTTTTTCTCCATAAATCAAGAAGGATATTTTTTTCCATCCCTTCAGAAAGAAGTCCAAAGGCTATATTTCACAAAACAATGTCACAGCTGTCACACACTAACCACATCCATTTAATAAAAAAGATTATGTGGTCCACAAGCAAAAATCCAATCCTGAGCCACATGTATCTCCCCATTTTTGACCATCTTAATAGTTTCAAAAACCAAGCAGGGTAAGTGTCCTGTCATCTAACTTCTGATGTCCAGCCTATGCTTTCCCACACTATTCCCAGTGCTCCTGTTAGCACGGGGAAACAAGCACCTCTCAGACTTATCTACTCTTGATATTGCCTGTATGAGCAGAGGGATAAAATCTGAAGGATATGGAATAGACTATTTGAGTTGGAAAGGACCTACAACAACCATCTGGTCCAACTGCCTGAGCAGGTCAGGGCTGACCAAGTCAAAGCACGTTGCTAAAGGCACTGTCCACACACCTCTTACACACTGACAGGTGTGGAGCATTGACCACCTCTCTAGAAGCCTGTTCCAGTGTTTGACCATCCTCTCAGTAAAGAAATGCTCCCCAGCATCCAGTCTGAGCCTGCTTTGGTGTAGCTTTGTACTATTCCCATGCATCCTATCACTGGATACCAGGAAGAAGGGATCAGCAACTCCCTCTCCACTTTCCCTTCTCAGGAAGCTGCAGAGAGCAATGAGGTCGCCCCTCAGCCTTCTTTTCTCCAAACTAGAAAAACACAAAGTCCTCAGCTGCTCCTCACAGGACACTCCTTCCAACCCTTTCACCAGGATTTTATCCTCTGGATCCATTGAAGGATCCCTCTTAAACTGTAGGGCCCAGAACTTGCATGCAAGGTGAGGCAGCACCAACACTGAATGTAGAGGGATGATCACCCTTTTTGATGGGCTGGTTCTACTGTTTGATGTACCCAGGATGGAATTTGATCTCTGGGCTGCCAGGCACAATGGTGACTTTTCCTGAGCTGCTGCTAACCAGCACTCCCAGATCCCTGCTGCTAACCAGCCACTCTTCTACCGATTTAGATTTGTGCCCAGCACTCCTCGATCCCAGGTGCAGGACCCAGCTAAATTTCAACTTGCCAAATTTCATCCCATTAATCATAGCCCAATGCTCCAATCTAACTACATCCTTCTGCAAGGCCTCCTGTCCCTCCAGAGAGCTAACAGCACCTCCCAATGCGGTGCTGTCAGCGAACTTGCTAATGGTACACTCAAATCCTGCATTCAGATCAGTGATAAATATACTGAACAAGCCTAGAGCTGAACCCTGAGGAACGCTGCTGGCGAATGGTTGCCAGATGCAGCCCCATTCACTACATTGAGCCCTGCATTCACTACTTTGAGCCCTGTCCTTCAGCCAGTGTTTTACCCAGGACAACACGAACCCCCTCATCCCACAGTTGGTCACTTGTCCAGAAGAATCCTGTGAGGGTATCAATATCACATGTCTTACTAAAACCCAGAAAAATTACACATCCCCTGCCTTCTCTTCACCCACTAGGCAGGTGACCTCACCATACAAAGAGATCAAAGCAGTTAAGCAGGACTTTCCCTCTGTGAACCCATGCTCACTGTACCTGATCACTGCATTATTCTCTAAGTGTCTTTCAACAGTAGCCAGTGTAATTTTCTCCACAGATTTTTCCAGAAAAAGGTTAGACTAATAGGTCTGTAGTCCCCTGGGTTTTCCCTCCTGCCCTTTTTGTAGATTGGAATAGCACTGGCTGGCTTCCAGTTTACAGGGACCTCCCCAGACTCCCAAGAGACCTTTGGTGGCTGATTGAGAGGGGTCCTGCCATAACATGCACTAGCCCCCTCAGAACTCCAGGATGAATCCCATCAGGCCCCATGGCTTTGGGAACATTTAGCTGATACAACTGGTCCCTTACAGTATCAGTGTCCACATGTGGAAAGTCACTGCTCCTGCACTGCGGTCCTCCAACAGAGAGGACTGGGAAGCCCCAGGTCTATCAGGATTATGAGACACTGAGGATGACTCTGATTTTTCTTTCTTCCCTGCAGCTGCACTCCCAGATTTTAATCCCTACACAACAGGAATGGTTTTTCAACACTGCACAGTAAGAGCTACTATGAGAATCTGTAACACCAGGAGCCAACACAGCTTTTTATCACAAACCTTCTACCCAAACTCATTCTCAGAGAAATGTGTAGAAACCCCAAATATTTAATTTTTTTTTTAATTGCTGCTGTGAATTTACTACTGATCTGGGCTAGCTATTCCATAGCTTGTAAACATCTTCCAGCCCTCACAGGAAATCAGCAAAAGAACACACAACCACATTTCAAACCACCTTTTCTTAAATCCTCTTTCAAGCATAGTCCCATGTAACATAAATTAATATCCCTTTCCCTTGTTCTCTCATTCTGTACTGTTAGCCCATTAACAACAAAACCACTTTGTACCTCCTGTATCCACATCAAAACTGGAATGACCTGCCATGCCCAAGAAAATGCACAACATTCTAAATAGTAAAGCATATTAAAGCCCATAGATCATAATCTGATCTCGACACTGAATTTGCTAGGGTACAATCCCTATCAGAAGGAAGATCTAAGTGGCAGCATACAGGATTGGAGTCTCACTTTTTACCTATATCTACTTCACAAAGGGTCTTTTATATCCGTATTTTAAGTCTTGTTTCACTTTCTCAGTGTTACCTGCACCCACAGTGATGCTGCATTTAAATTTCCAACTTGCAAGACAGGGCTTGAAAATCACCTTCCTCCATAGTGAGTGGGAGG
>VYZQ01042721.1:58904-69550 GCA_013400655.1 Mystacornis crossleyi | reverse complement strand
CCTCCAGAGAGCTAACAGCACCTCCCAATGCGGTGCTGTCAGCGAACTTGCTAATGGTACACTCAAATCCTGCATTCAGATCAGTGATAAATATACTGAACAAGCCTAGAGCTGAACCCTGAGGAACGCTGCTGGCGAATGGTTGCCAGATGCAGCCCCATTCACTACATTGAGCCCTGCATTCACTACTTTGAGCCCTGTCCTTCAGCCAGTGTTTTACCCAGGACAACACGAACCCCCTCATCCCACAGTTGGTCACTTGTCCAGAAGAATCCTGTGAGGGTATCAATATCACATGTCTTACTAAAACCCAGAAAAATTACACATCCCCTGCCTTCTCTTCACCCACTAGGCAGGTGACCTCACCATACAAAGAGATCAAAGCAGTTAAGCAGGACTTTCCCTCTGTGAACCCATGCTCACTGTACCTGATCACTGCATTATTCTCTAAGTGTCTTTCAACAGTAGCCAGTGTAATTTTCTCCACAGATTTTTCCAGAAAAAGGTTAGACTAATAGGTCTGTAGTCCCCTGGGTTTTCCCTCCTGCCCTTTTTGTAGATTGGAATAGCACTGGCTGGCTTCCAGTTTACAGGGACCTCCCCAGACTCCCAAGAGACCTTTGGTGGCTGATTGAGAGGGGTCCTGCCATAACATCCACTAGCCCCTTCAGAACTCCAGGATGAATCCCATCAGGCCCCATGGCTTTGGGAACATTTAGCTGATACAACTGGTCCCTTACAGTATCAGTGTCCACATGTGGAAAGTCACTGCTCCTGCACTGCGGTCCTCCAACAGAGAGGACTGGGAAGCCCCAGGTCTATCAGGATTATGAGACACTGAGGATGACTCTGATTTTTCTTTCTTCCCTGCAGCTGCACTCCCAGATTTTAATCCCTACACAACAGGAATGGTTTTTCAACACTGCACAGTAAGAGCTACTATGAGAATCTGTAACACCAGGAGCCAACACAGCTTTTTATCACAAACCTTCTACCCAAACTCATTCTCAGAGAAATGTGTAGAAACCCCAAATATTTAATTTTTTTTTTAATTGCTGCTGTGAATTTACTACTGATCTGGGCTAGCTATTCCATAGCTTGTAAACATCTTCCAGCCCTCACAGGAAATCAGCAAAAGAACACACAACCACATTTCAAACCACCTTTTCTTAAATCCTCTTTCAAGCATAGTCCCATGTAACATAAATTAATATCCCTTTCCCTTGTTCTCTCATTCTGTACTGTTAGCCCATTAACAACAAAACCACTTTGTACCTCCTGTATCCACATCAAAACTGGAATGACCTGCCATGCCCAAGAAAATGCACAACATTCTAAATAGTAAAGCATATTAAAGCCCATAGATCATAATCTGATCTCGACACTGAATTTGCTAGGGTACAATCCCTATCAGAAGGAAGATCTAAGTGGCAGCATACAGGATTGGAGTCTCACTTTTTACCTATATCTACTTCACAAAGGGTCTTTTATATCCGTATTTTAAGTCTTGTTTCACTTTCTCAGTGTTACCTGCACCCACAGTGATGCTGCATTTAAATTTCCAACTTGCAAGACAGGGCTTGAAAATCACCTTCCTCCATAGTGAGTGGGAGGTTTTCTCCTGCTGGAAACAGAGGACTGTATCAAAATCAAAGTATAATCTATATTTCCACTGAACAACGCTTTTTTTTCCCCCTTGGATTTGTCAGCTCTGTTTTGACTTTTTAATTAAAAGCTAATCTTCTAAAATATAATTTTTAAAGCATTATTGTAATTTCAAATCATGAAAGATAGAATCATTAAGGTTGAAAAAGACCTCCAAGATCATCAAGTGCAACCTTTGACCTATCAACAGCCAGAGACGGACTCTTTGTCAGGAACTGTGGTGACGGGACAAGGAGTAATAACACAAATTGAAAGAGGGAAAATTTAGGTTAGGTATTAGGAAAAAATTTTTTACCCAAGGGTGGTGAGACACTGGAACAGGTTGACCAGGGAGCTCGTGGATGTGCCAACCCTGGAAAACCAGGCTGGATAAGGCCTTGAGCAACCTGGTCTACTGGGAGGTGCTCCTGTCCATGGCTGGGGGTTGGGACCAGATGATCTTTAAGGTCCATTCCAACCCCACAACATTCTATGATTCTATGTCAAACATTCTATGACTCTATGTCAACTAAACCACAGCACTAGGTGCTGCCTCCAGTCATTCCTTGAACACTTCCAGGAACTCCATCACTTCCCTGGTCAGCCCATGCCAACGCCTGACCACCCTCTCAGTGAAGAAATTCTTCCTGATGTCCCACCTGAACCCTGGCATAGCTTGAGGCCATTCTCTCTCATCTGGTCAGTGGTTGCCTGGTAGAAGAGGCTGACCCCCACCTGACTACAGCCCCTTTCAGGTTCCATTCCTTTCTTACATGTGGGGATATCCCCAGGAAACACGTGTCATTGTCCTTGGTGTACCTAACGTAGCGGCAAATCTGGGGGTTTGTAGGTTAACCTCTCATTTTGTCATGGAAATCGGATCTTCGAGGAACATGACAGGCAGAATTAGCACACTTACAAGAATTTTTTGGGGCAGATTGTGACTGTTCACTCAGCTACAGCTCATGTTTTGACTTAACACACTGTTCACACCAAGGCCTGGCACACTCTGAGAGCAGCGTCACTGGGCCGAAGCGAGAGCAACAGGTCCGACGGACCCAGCGGGCAGGGAGGGAGAAGGGCCCGTTCTGCAGCTGTTCTTACCTGCACTGTGCTATCCCCTGCAGCTCTCACCTCGTGTGGCTCTGCAAAGTACCTGCCTGGCAGTTCCTTCAAAATCCTCTTAACTGGCAGAAACAGCACAGACCCAGCTTCCACGCTGGGAAGTATCAAGCTGTCAGCTTAACCAAACTGACACAGATCTAACACAGCAGCAGGATAGCAGAGGCTTTAAAAATAAAACAAAACCAAAAAAATCCCACCTGATACCATGTTTGTAAACTTTGACCACCATTTCTGCCTGTTCGAGCTCAACAATTTACTCAACCTTTCCAAACTTGTGGTTTTTTAATTCTAATCCTCAAAGCACTACATGAAGACTAAAAGAAAGAATAGTTTATCTCAACACATTCTATCTTTCTCAACACTCATCACTTTTTATTTTCTCAAGCTAAACTGGAAACCCCTTCAAATAGGATCAGCATTTGAACTGAAACAGGCTACAAAATATAGAAAGAAGTTTACCCATGGAAAGAGGAATGCAATAATTAAAACTGATTACTCTACACATCTTCAAGGTATTTGTTTCAACATCTAGATTGTAAGGAAGTCCTCTCTGTAGCAAAGTCACCTTTATGGATGCCATTATTTTACTATAGAAGATAAAAACAACCTTGCCATACAAAGGCTACTCATCTGCATCATTCAAATATGTGTATACGACTTTTGGGCTCTACTGACACCTCAAGCCTCAGAGAGTCTGGCGTTCATTTTGTTCAAAGTCAATGCCACGTGTCTGACAGTTGGTAAATTGAGTCTCTTGTTTCCTGGGCAGGATTCCTGCCTTGTTATCTTTCAGTACCCTGAAAAAGATTGCTTTCAAAATTGAACTTGCCAAGTCAACCGCTTCCCTCCTGAGCAATCTCTAGAATGTGCGCCTGCCGAGTTGATGTGTTCTCATTCATTCCTTCATTTAGGGCACCTTGAGAGTGAACGCAATGAAAGAAAGCACTGGCAGCCCACTGGCAGTGATGATGGTAACTCATAACGCAATGGAATTGCCTAAGTATTCGGTGCGCACACATACATCCATGCATTTAACCACACACCTCTGGTTACGTGCCTACAGACACCTGGGGCTGTCCCTGCCCCTTGCAGACCTGGTGTTACCAAATCTCAAATGAAATCAGAAAAGTAGATGAAGCGTAGCAAAGACCAGTCAGTGAGTTAACTGCATGGCATTTCTGTTGCCAAGCCAAAGATTTAAGATTTACACGGCAGCTTTTGCACCATCCAGAATTCTGAGCAATACCAAACCGGGCAAATGCAAGAGCTGATACCTGCTGGTAGGCATTCAAGCCTACAAGCACATTCATAAAGTTAAGTACCTGTTTTTGTGCTCTGTTAGGGAAGCACGAGTTTAAAAACAGTTCAAGGTTAAGAAATTGCATACACAGCTTCACCGAAACCCAGATCTGAAGCCAAAGGAATTTCAAATTGTCTAGAGACTGAGCAACACTATCTTAAGTGAGCAGTTAGCTTGTGGAGGGTACATGAGAGACTGACAAAACCTGTAGGAAGCTTTTTATTTACTCCTTCAGGGAACCTAACTATGCCCAAATGGCTCATCACACCAACAACTGTAGGTGGACAGGGATGAACAGGAGATGCACCCTGGGAGGGAACCAAACCCCCTCCAAGCAACAGGTAGGAATTAATACTGTAACAGAATACAGCAGCTCTGCAACTGTGTCCAAGGGGAAGAACTGATCAGCCAGAATATACTATCTGGAATTGTATTTCCTTTCATACTCAGGACTTTCCCAAGAGGAAGCTAATACTGGGCAGGAGACAAGGATTTGCAGGGAAACCTAGTGCAACAAGTCATTAAAAATTAGCAAACATAGTTTTCTTGTTAGTAAATTAGATACAACAGCAGAGTACTTGCACCTCGCAGTCCCAGCTTGTGAAGTATTTCATACTGGAGAGGGTCTCAACTGGCTCAGCCTTGTTCAAATTCAGGCTTTATCAGGCCTCCTGGAGACATTTACTGCAAAGCATCTTTGTACTTGCTGCATTCTTCACAGCACTAGGAGATGCTGTAGAGCTTCTCACTTGGAAAGCAATTCTGCTAAATTGGAAAGAAGGCACAACACCTTCCCATCATGCTGTCATATTGGATTTTGAACTCTTTTTGACACTAGATTGTGTCAAAAAGGAAATAAAAATAAAAACGCAAATTGACAGCTTCTGCAAAGCTTGGGAACTTTGTTTGAACTCAATTAATCTGGTTTAGAAACTATTCTCTAACACCATCTGACAGGCAGAAAAGAACAGAGGTTCTCAAAAGGAAAGTGTCTGCTGCCAAACTTGGCCTTTGCTCCTCTTTCTTACAGGCACAAAAGAGAATGAAAAAATAAAAAGAAATAATACATCCAGAAACCATTAGGGGCATGAGGGACCACTGTAATCAAGGATTCTAAGAAATGAACATTGTGTTTCCACAGTCTGCTTTTCTATAGGAATAGAGATACGTACATACACACGTGATAAATACAAATATATTCTGAAGACAGTAAGCTGTCTTACACAAATTTCTGCTCAATGTTTGCTTGACTACAAGTAAGGCTGGAAAGTATCTTGGCATTTCTCCAGATGTGGTATCAAACTGGTTAAAAAATTGGTTTTGTCACAATTAGCTCTGCCACAGATTTCCCACAGAACAAGGAGGCAGAGAGAATGCTGGACTTCTCTCTATTCAGAAGGACTGATCTTTGTGAGCGTGTTTTTCTGTATCCTTGCACTACTAAATGTATTTCTGCGAACGTGCATCTAATGATGTGCCACAAAGATTTTAAAGGAGGTGGTTCAGCAGGAGGCGGCAGCTCCATGGGCTGCTCTCCATGGATTACTCGTTATCTCTACTGATTTCTCTGTCCACAGGCACTAGGTGAGAGGAGACAGACTACACCCTGCTATACATGCTGTATGCTCTCTAACCCAGACAGCATAAGAGAGCTCTCCCATGCAGTGCATTTCACTTCCTAGCAGTGATAGCTGAAATTAAAGACTCCCTGATAAAGAATCTGGCCATCCTTTTATCTCATTCCCAATAAGATCTACTGCCCTCCCTGGGCTTTGCTGGCATGCCGCTTCATGTTGACCTTGGCAATAAATACTTCTAAAATTACAGAGATTTCCCATTGTGATCAGGCAATAAACATTATTAGTTACGTGTTTGCCAAGGCAAGGGGCAGAGAAGCACTGACCAACCAATGCATGTTAATGTCTGTGAGGACACTGCAATTTAAGTCCAAGGGTTTGCCAGATGTACATCAAGGGACACGGCTAACATCTGTCACGAGACTCTCCATTTTTCTATCCCTTCACATTTGTAACAGATCTAGACAACAGCAAAATGGCTCATACTGAGCAAGACTTCATTACTCAAAGCATCTTGGAGAACACTCTTTATACCTATGGAAAGCTTCATAACATGCTTGCAGCCTATTTTCCATATTTAGGTTTGAATACTACAACTTCTGCAGGAATACTACCAAAAAAAGAGGTCAGCAACTGTTAAACAGAATTTCATTTGCTGTCATATATCGTATCAGGCTGCTTTTCAAAAAGCAGTATGAAATCAAGCTTGTTGAAATTCATTCATATGACAAATGCCTATTTTCTGTCTCTGCTTCAATTTTATAGTGACGTCTGCCCTTATTAGATTTAGTACCTGCTGAAGTCAAAAGAAAAAAAATCAAAATGGCAAAGAATATCTAAATCTGGGTCACAGACATGTCCAGAAATCCTAACTAAAGGGCTGCCTAAACTCCAAAACCCAGGACAACCCAATCTTCCACTTGCACACCAGAAAATTTTTAAAAATACTGTGAAGCTCTCTTCAGTCCTTCAGAAAGTTTCTATTAAACTATAAAGCGACAGACAGAATTATTTAGCAAAATTAGCAAAAAACCCCCATATTTTCAAGACACTAGAAGCATTACTTAGTTGATATGAAGGAATTGCATAGATTTAACCTCAAAGAAAATTTCAAACAGCTCTGTAACAACAGAAAGACATGATGAGACTGAGCCTGCAAACAGACTTTGCATCTTCCAAAGCCATTACACACAGCATCAACACACTCTCAGAAAAGGTAAACTTAAATTATTAAATTAATAGGAGTGTAATACACACTTGGACCATGAAAAGGACTTCCAGAATGCCAAATTTCTTTGATAATTCCACTGGCATAACTGGTTTATAAATTCATTATATGGAATAGATGACTCACTCTTAGCCTACCTTTAGTGTCCTCACACTGGTAACTCTTAAGACCATTATCAGATGAGAGCAGCTTTCACAATTATGATAGTCAGCATGAAGAGCAGGGGGTGGTGGGTAAATTAAGCTTAGGTACAATTTACCAGTCATTTCAGGAGCTGGTATAAAATTGCAGCACTCTATTAAGGCTGTAGTTCCACATAATTATTTTTACTGACTGTACATCTGATTTAAGAGGGCTAACTCTTCCTCGCAGCTCTGATCTCCTCACAGCAGAGTCCACTTCCACCTTACTTAAGCTGATTCAGTTACTCTCAATGCCATGCTCTAAACTAGAACTGTGAAATCATGCTGATAAAATAATGTAAACATAAATAAATGAAACTTTAATGAAGCTATGGTAACTTCCACCAGTTTTCAATCTGACCCTCTCTTGTTCATGAACTGTAACTACTACTTGATTTCAGGAATTTGTGTTTCTGCCATTTATGTCTGAACACTGACTGCAGAGAGACAGTGACATTGAAACAGACCATCACATTCATCAGCTGCTCACTGGGTGCGAACTGCTCGGGTTATTTTGGTCAGTGCTATAGTCAAATATATGTATCACACTTCCCCCTTAGCGTGAATGAAAGGTGAGGGTGAGCTCACATGCTTGCAGATAGTTTTAAACATACTGGAAATAGTTGAGCTATCTCACCAAATTTCTGTGAAGTTTCATCCAAACAATAATCAAACTGTAAGGTCCACAGAGGTGAACAGCACTTATTTTTTTCAGTTTTAAATATTGCTACTCTGCCCTCAGCCTTGGCTGCAGCACAGTTGAGGCCTGCTCTCCTTGTTTGGGAACCTTGGAGGGAGCTGCTTTGGGGCTTTTTTGGGGGCTGAGACTCTACCATTTGGCCTCCAGCTGAGCTGCAGCATCAATCCTGGAGTGACAGCAGAGCTCAAGCATCCAGCAGTTCGTGCTTTTAGACGAGCACAAATAATTCACAGGCCAGTGGGTGACTATGACAGATGGCAACCTCTGAGTGATGAAGGCCAAGTTCTCTGCTGAAGTGAACAGGGGCAGCATGGCAGGAAAGCCAGGCAAGCAGCGAGCCCAACCTATCCAAAGTCACAGAGTAATTCCTGTGTATTAACAACCACTAATTTCCATTTCATCAGAACCTTACAGATTCTCCCTGTTTCCACTCCCTTTACTTCTAATTTTTTTCTCCTTCAGTACTCTTCCCTTGCCTTTTTCCACTCTATTCCATTAGACACTTTTCCATTAGACACATCTCATCCCCTCATGTATCACTTCAGGGGATGCACTGACATCCTCCTCTCATTTTCTGAGCCAAATATCCTTGTCTGACTTAGACGTTTCCACATTTAAACTCTACAGTTATGAAAGAGATGGTGGCAAAGGGTGGGAGGTTTGTGGAGTCAGCACACAGATACACAGTGCAGAGTTTCAATCTGTGGTAACACGTTTTTAGATGGAGCATTGAGAAGACTGTTTGCTTCTGCTAGTTTAAATAAAATAAATGGCCACAATTCTGAACCTGACTTATTACTGGGCACAGTCTCTGAGCTACTTTAAGCAAGCATTGAGGTACAGACGCAATACCAGCTGTAATCGCTGTAGGTCCTGATACACTTAGAAATTAATCAAAGTACTTATTGCAGAATATTTTCAAGTGGTTTCAAGAGTTGAATTTCTATATAGATAGTCTTGCCTCAGAACAAATGTCCTCATAGGGGATTATATCTACATAATTAATTTAAAGTAGCTTATTTTAGGAAAAGTCCAGGAATAGAGAGATCTTAGGATTTGGCAGATCCCACAGTAAAAACTTTACAATCAAATCCACTTTCCCTACAGCTGGGTTCATTTTGTTTCAACTTCATTTCAATTCTACTGGCTACTTAGGTCACTTCTACTACAACCTGTGATTTTACAGAAGAAACCAGAACAGGAAAAATATCCACTGCATTGACGAGAAACAGGGATAGGGATAGGGATAGGCAGGGCTATAGAGTACACCATTTCCACCTCTAGCAATCAGCCATAACAATTTGTGGGTTGAAACCAGGGGGAGATCTCTCATTACACCCGGCAAGGAGCTAATGCACAAAGCTGTGACACAGTGCTACTCAACACCAAGCAAGCAGAAGTATGCTCCAGGATAATACTATTTTAATCTCTCTTTTTTCCAAGTTGACCAGCCAACAATACTATGAGCTCGACTGAAGGAGACAGGTTTGAAGTTGGTTTCAAACCTCTTTAAATAGATGAGAGTCTTTGAACTGAAAAGACAGTGGATCAGGACTTTCATGAGGCTCCTATCCCTCACTGCGAGACTATACCCAGCAGCCAGGAAATAAAAAAAGAGAGGTTCTGCCTCCTTACTACCTTGCTTCCTCTTCTCTGTGCCTGGTGAAGTCCTGGTCAAACTGAGGGGGAGAAGAGCTCATCTGCTATTGTAACAGAAGGAAAGCATCACGTCTCATGCTTATAAAACCCTATTACTTTGAACACCATTGAAAAGTTCAAACTGCCAGTAACTGCCATTTTCTTTTTAAAAAGATGGGCTTCATAGTGAAGAAAGGAAGAAATAGTTACACTGCTAGCCACCTTGCATGACTTGTTTTTCCACCTGACTTGTTTTCACCATAGAGTGTGCTTTGTGCAAACTTCTCTGTTCAGAGCTCAGAGCTGGCTTTCCTTCTCTTTTCCTGTACTCCAGGAAAGACTCCTCACCATCACAGTCTCCTCAGGTTACACTGGCAGAGCTCTAGATGGCAAACAAATGCTGATCCAAAGCATTCTCTCTCAGCCCCTTTGCTGCACATCCACTCGTGTGGAGTTCAGCAGAAAAAAAAAAAAAAAATAACAGTGATAACACTGACACTATGGCACAGTTCACCACAGAACACAGACAAAATGTGTAAAAAGCAGAGGTAAGAGATTTTTTTCTGAAACGTGTTCTGTGTACTGCAACCCCACTTGGTAACACATGCAATGCTTGAAAACCCGTCATGTCAGAAACACTAGCAATTTCCAAATGTATTATACCCACTAGCATCACCTTTATGACCTTTTTTCTTGAGGGTCTCCAAGCAGTTTAAAGTCCAGCTTGTATCTACACTAATACACAGAGCAAAGCCAGCTCGGACCCAAGTCCTCCTTTTAGTACTCTCCACATTGTATCTTTGCAGCCAGTATTTTCCAAAGAGCCCTTTACTCAAATTTTCAGGGGAGCTCTGGTGCACCACTTAAGCAGCTGAAGAGGGAAGAGCTGTTACAAATGTGCTTGGAGCTCTGCTGCTCTCAAGATGACACCAAAAGTCAGACTTTTTCAGTACCAAAGGGACATGCAGCATCCTAAGCACCTGGAAAACAGAGCCACACATTTAAGAAATCAGGAACTGTGTTGGTAACTTTTGCCTCATTCTTCTATAGCCATTAAAAACACCCTAAATCAGAAACCAAATATTCAGTACCATCTCTGACCACATGAGGTTGTTCCTGTTTTTAGTCTCTTTACCCACTCTGAGCCAATCTTGTCACCATTGCTTTCAGAAGCCTGATTTTATCTTTTTATCACTGCTGCTACAAGACAGCTTGAATGCAATGAACATGTCTGTAATGAAATCAGTTGACC